>KE525098.1:0-36534 GCA_000441895.2 Anopheles sinensis | reverse complement strand
TCCGCCACGCGCTGCTCAAACGATGGGGTAAAAACCCAATCCTCCCGTTTGACAGGTCACTCGGGACAACACGACTCGCGAACTTGTTCCAACTGACCGAACCGAAGCGGGTTTGATCGGGAAGTCACCTTGCCACACGGTGCTCCCGAAAGGGCTCAACGATCTTACTCACAAGGGGTTGTCACACTACTTTCCTGCACCTTCTTGGATAGATCTTATTCCACCGGCGAGAAAAACCCGGTAGCCCGCGCGACCGATCGATCGACTGTGTGTGCAGAGCGGGTTGCACGATCGTGCTCTGATGGCGTACGAACGAATGTCTCGGTTCGGGACTCCGGAGCACCCGTTTTCCACCCAAAACCCGGCCGAAAACTCAAAAGGACACAAACTAGCAAACCACCCAATAGGGCAGACAAAGACGAAAGAACAACAACACAAAACGTGGCTGGGACAGACAAAACAAAAATCTAGAAATTACATCGCCATGAGATAACGAAGAGCGACGACGAAGCTGATCGTAATAACGATGATGGGGCGACAATCAAGACACAACACGAAGGCGAAGACGGACGCCGTGTGTGGGGTTAAGGTGAAGGTTGAGATTAAATCGTCCCGAAAATAAATAGCACAAGGTTTTGCGAAACCGTTGACCCCGCACCCGTTCCCCCGTCACCCGGAAAAGGGGATGAGTTCGGAACGATAAAGGGATGGTTTCCTCCTCGCGGGGTGGGCGAGATGCAGTTTTTTTTATGAACGAGGTCGGGAAATAATGAGCGTCCCATCAAGCAAACAAACAAATGTCACCAATTCTGTGTGTGTGTTTGCTCGGGCGCGCCGACGAAAACGACGGTTTTCGCCACACTTTTGCACATGCGCCTCCATTGTGTGGCGTAGCAAATTTTTGTAATAAAATTTACTATGCTTAGATTACGCTCCACCTGCTCCATGTGGTGCCCTCATTTTGGTTATCAGGTTTTCCTTCTTTTTTAAAGTTTTATTTTATTTCCAAAAAATCGGATTTTCCAAGGTTATTCATGAAAGGGGATTTTTTTGTTCGTTCCTGTATAATCGAACGCAGGGTTTTGCTTTCGTTTTCATTCATACGCTCTAACTATTAATTAGCATTGGGCAGGGAATGTAAATAAAAACAAAACGGAACCTAACCTAGGAGACTTTAAAAAACATGACGTAAGTTATTAGAAGTGGTTACGAAGCAAAAACACACACGTTTTCTTATCAGCAACTTTAGGAGGGCAGTTTTTCTTCCCTATTTACTATGCTTGGACCAAAACTATCCAGCCAAGTGTGGAGCATGGGGTTGTAAAACTTGCTACGTTATTAAATGGAAAGGTAGTTTTTGTGGTTCAATATTTCATCTCGGTTGTTCGGTTGTTATGGCTATTTCCATTTGGTGGATTGTAAAGCGACGAAGTACTAATACGAGCATGAAGGTATGCAAATTATCGCCATAAATCTCTAGCCTTTTACCGAACAGAACACATGCCACACCGCGCACATGACGCATGACGACACGAATTACCAAATAGTTTGTGTGTATGTACCAATTTGCGGGGAAGAATGTCGTGGCGGCTCACTTTTGTGGTGCCCTTGCCCTTAAAGTAAAAAAAAAAAACAAATGTGTGGCTCCAACACACTGGCTCCATCGAATGTCGTAACCTCATTAGCGGCTCGTTGTTAGGAACAGCTTTTTTCCAAATGTTGTTTGGTGGACCCCTTTCGCAAAATTGAACCTACGATAATAAATACTTTGGCAAACATGCTTTTCGGGGCGTGACGTTTTGCGCCAAACTGAAGTGGAAGAGCGATGGATGGGAAGAAGAAAAATAGGCATTTCCAGTCCGAAGAAAAAATAAATTCAAGGTATGATGCTGCACTGATCGTGAAATAGCGATCGGTTGGTCAGCAAAAGGTGCAAACGTAACAATTCGGCCAAGGTAAAAATTTATGGCAACGAATGGACGATATTTATGGAGGCATAAAAGACTCAACAATTCAATTCGGGGTTTTTAATTTTTACACAATATTTTGACGTGCTTCGTGTTGTATATCACATGATCTGAATAGGATAAATGTTTAAGCAAAAACCCTAGAATTACTTTATTTCTAATTCTTTCTTATCGATAGTACTAGCTCGAATGCTCAAGCACAAACCTTCGACCGAGAGCTGAGGCTAGTACATATTTGCCACCCGGGAATAAATTTTACGATTTTAATGCTAATGACAGCCATGCGCGTCAAAGCTACGGTCGTTCAATGCCACTCAATCCCATTTGGTCGCCACCCGTCGGGCTTGGTATGGGTTTTTAGTCCATTAAACTCGCGGTGAAACGTGCGATGCGCCTCGCAAGTACCGGCCAAAGGCACACAAACTATGCAAATGTGACCGACCCCCGATGGGAGTTCCTCCGATGGGTCTCCGATGTTTAGGCAAATTTGCAGTCACCTTCATCGGCATTCCATCGGTTGGGCGATGGGTTTTTTTACCTTCCCATCCGTTGTAACGCGACACACAAAAACAGAAGACCAAAACTTTCCCCCGATTTTGGTGTTTCTCTATGCGATTTCAATGTTCGTTTTAACCTTCAAAAACAGGAAAAAAAACCGTCCGTCTAGCCGGAGACCCGTAGGCTAATAGACGGGTAATTAGTTAATTCCTAGTCGACGATTAGTGGTCGATGCGGGGTTCGGTTTGCGCTCTGTGTTCGGTTCCCAGCTGATGTGAAACCTGTCAAGAGAAAGGTGCAACGATTAGCGAGCTAGCTCCGTCTGAATCGTATCGAAATGCTGGATTAAATTTCATTTTCGTTTTCACCGCAAGTGCGATGCACTGCAGGTTTTTCTTGATTTCAATGCTTTGAGTTTTGTATTGTAAAGAAATTTACATTGAAAAAATTCCTTAGTACGATGCTCCGGTTGCTATTATAACTGGAATTGGGATTCTAACTACCCCTTTCCTCTTAGTTGGGGCCTTTTTAATGGTCTCTCCCATTCAAACAGCCCTGTTGTAACCAATGTCTTAATGCGATGTACTTCCTCAAACCGGAACTACCTTATTCCGTATAAGCTTGCAACGGTAATTTTATGGATCTTGCTTCATGTTTGAGTTTCCCGCACAACAAGTGGAAATGATCTAACGCTCTTTAAGCTCATAATGTATGCTTTCGCATAAAACGCTTAATGATTTGGTTCTGGTGTGGTGTAAACCCTCGATGTAAGGGGAACAATTAGTCACGCCATTCGACTGTTACGATGCACGATGTACTGAGCCCCGGGTAAGAGAGGGCATTTTGGGAAAAAGGTGCTAAAAGCCATGTTTGGAAAGGCGAGTGAATCCCAAATCTGTCGACGTTGTATTTTTTAATGAAAATTATGTTTGAGTTCTTTGATGTTAAATATAGTAGCCTATTGGATTCGAAGGAGAAGTAGTGTAGAGAGAATGTTTAAACAAATGTGGATTTTTTATTTTCTTAAACTGACAATATCATTAACTAGGTCTGTTGATAAACCGTTTTATAATTATAAATATTATATTTAAATAGCACATTTGAATAAATCTCTTTGTGATGGAATTGCAGATACTTAAAAGATTTAATGTTACAAAAAATAGCTCTATTTACAAAATTTTCAACGGGGTTCGTCCTGTCCATGTGTTTGGGTCACAATTCCCCACAATTTAAAATATCGTACGGAAAAGAGTGATCTTAAAAAAATCGTTTTGACAAATCTTAGAGTTTTAAAGACTTTTTATTATTTTTCGGTAGTAGATGTAAAGATAGAGGATCGATCTGTCGAAATTTTTGATATTTTTTTGAATGGGATGCAAGAAATTAATAACGTTCGCTTAAAGGGTGCATCTTGCCTCACATTACCTTGTATTTTTCTTCTTAATATGCACCTTAACCTAGAGGGTTGCATTTGTTTTCCTTCGTTTTAATTTATCCGCCATGAAAAAAAGGAAACCTGTTAATTACACGCCTCTCACTTGTGTTTGACAAAAGCAGGCCTTTTTCGTTCTGACTGCTACTTTCAACAGTCGAGAAGTCGTTGGTAAATAGTTCCATGTTTAGGAAAGCAATAGAAAATCAACACCGGCGTACCACGTGAAACATACCCCTGATGAGTTTCCCCCTTGGGGTTAATGTTGGTGTACGGGGTTCTCGAAGGTGTGTGAATTTTAGCGATCTCTCAGTCTGCGTATTTGTTTGTCTGCCTGAACGCTTTCTAATGGCTACATGTCGTTTGTGCTAAAGTGGGCCGACGAACGTCAAATAACAAATTGACCGACAAATCGAAGGGGCGATAACGCAATCCTTGACCGCTGTAAAGAAAACCGAACAGTTTATGGTACGGTCTACTTTACGGAACAATTTAGCACAGGTCAGTAATGTTGATCAACTTGTTCTGCGTTTAAAAGATTAGTTTGGTCAAGAATTAGAGTTGTCTTCTCTTTTTGCTACAGAAACAACGGGGAGATGAGAATGGAGTTCATTCAAATTACTCAAACTGGAAACACATCCTTACTCCTCGTACCTTCCAGTTAATGTAATACATTATTTATATTTTCGCTAGGGAACACTGTACATACATTACAAGTGAATGGCTTTTTATGGCTTAGTAATTTAAGAATAAATGTTAATGTTTTCAATTTAACAAATCTACTTGCACACACTTATCTGCTAACACTTTATGTACAGCAAAACAAATATATTTCGTGTTGTCTCTACTCACCTGCACCCCCTTGTTGTTCCTCAATGTCTCACCGTCAAATCAGGAATTTAAAATAATAATAGTTTGTTTTCTTTCCGTTTTTTACTCTTTACTTTCAGGTAAGTCTACTCTTGAGAGCGCTGGAGATATCATTTGGAAAGCAATGAATGCTGAAATAGTTTCAACGGAATATTCATAAATATTTTGTTTTATGACTGTTATGATGCAACCGCTCGCATTTATGTAGTGCCAATTTATGCTACAATCTCCCGTCGTCGGCCTTGTTCGGTTTTAATGTATCGAATCGCATTATGGTTCCTTTTTTAATCGTTCTCACACATTTCTGCATATTATTAACACCTTAAGCTGCCAGGAAACGGTCCCACTTAAAACCGTTTCCTGTAAGCTGGAAATTCTAATTATGCTCGGCCGAAATTAATCTCCTTCCCGGCGGGAGGTCCTTCGAGCCTGAAACTGCATCATCACCTCATGGCGAGCGCATAAAATCCCCCGTACTGCAATCGGTCCCAACCGTTCCACGGTTCGCCAGTAAAAAAGCTAAAACATCCTCCTCCTGCTGGGGTGTGCATGTCCAAGCGACGTCTCGCCGTCTGGCCACGTAAATTCCGATTTCATTATGTGTGTGCCGCGTTTCACACCACCGTGACCAATAATCCCCGGACGAAGGAGTCCCTTCGGGGGACGACAGTGTGTTCCGCTTTTCTTGAAGTGTGTCCTCACACGACGGAAAAAGCTTTCGTCGGCTGGTTTCTTACTCCACTCTTGCCTCTTTCGTGTGTTATTTGCGGCACGTTGCAAACATTCAACTCCTTTTATGATTATCGCTTCCTCCTCCATGCTGCAGTTTTGCGCGCGCGTCCGCGGATCGACTATCGCGTATGCATTTTATGATTTATTTTCCTGATTTACGTACGTCGAGTTACAGGACACCGGAAGGAAGAGGAAGGGGAGAACTTGGAAGTGGATCAGAAACCCTGGGCAATGGGAAGCAAGGATAATTTTTTGTTTACCGCTCGGACCGCAAACCGCAATCTCTCCCGAGGGGAATATAAATTTCTGCATTTTAACAGCTTCGTGGGTTTTATGATTGTTGTTCGGTGTAAAATAAAGAAGCATAATCTAACGCGCGCTGTATTGCCCAATCTTACCGTTCTTCAAAAATCCACTCGAAAAAGAACTGACGGAACGTGACCGGGCCGAGAGCTGACCTCTGTTCGTCCAAATGCTTTAAAACTTCCTTCCAACGCAATGCACAATGAATTACGTTACCGTAACAAAGCGGACACGAGGGCTCTTGGCAGTAAACACAGAATGGCTTGTTTTCTTAATTTTCCTCCATTTTATACTCTCTTGTTACATTGTTCTCGGCAGAGCGGTACAATATTGGTCCGATCGCATCATGCATAACCGATCTGCGTCGATAAAGAGACCGCTATCGTTGGTATGTTTGCTTTGGAGATATTAGTCAATGAATCGTTTGTAAAGTTTTGTTTCTGTGACTTGTTCGCTGTTGTCTTCGCTGATGTCTTCCTGCGCGTTAGTGAAACGATTTTCGAATTTTTTTTTCGATTAGATGTTAAAATTAGTGTTTTTTATGTTTAACTATGTTGTTAAACTAAGAAGCAGTACGTTTACATAATGTTAGTACAATTTAATTTTATTTAAAAGAGTTTTTATTTGAAGGTTGACGAGCCCTGCACGTTGCCGGTAAAATAGAAAGAGATAGAAAATGAGACAACATGATTCCTCGATACCTGTCCGTGATTGGTTGTTGCAAGTCGGAATCTGTCTGAACCTCGGCACATCTTGTTGCAACAACCTCGGCCATGCAGGCTCGTGATTGGTTCACGTGAACCGGGAATCGAACCGGGAAATTTACCGGTTCCGAAGGTCTGTTCTACGAACCGGTAACCATCTACCGGTCGATCTTCGAACCACGGTGAAATGTTTTTTGCTAAATTTCGCATTTAAAAAACCGGTGGTTTGATCTTCAAAGTAAAACCTGTAACGAGTACAGACAAATCTTTCTTCCACAAAGTTGTTGGTCTTGAAAAGACCTTTAATTTGAGGGGTTTTTTGTCCAGATCGGTAGAGAAACAAAGAAGTTATTAACAAATTGACTATTTAAGCCATTTTCGTCTTGTACTGATCTTCGCAGCTTTGTTCGAAAACCTTTGATATGTTTCAACGTCTTAAACGAAAGCAGAAACGAAAAGATGTTCGAACTCATCGTCTCCTCATCCCCTTTCTCCTCCCCGCTAGTCCAGAGAGTTTGCGGTAAACCCACGGCTGTTTGCTCCGCTCAAGGTCAGCGAACCGGTTATCGGACACACAGGTTGAAACGAATTCAAGACGAAAGATAGAATTGTTTATTTTGATACAATCAGTCGTCGCGTGCAGACGTGAAAGTGCCGGTGCTGCGGTTAGTCGCGGCGCCGCTTTTCGCGGTTGCAGATCGCGACTCTTTCGCGCGCGTGTTTTTTAAAAACCCCCTTTTTACGCTATTCTTGGATCATGGATCTGCACCTAAGATCCAGACAACAGATCCTTTTTTAAACTATAAATAAGTGAAACAGTGATCTTCTGCCGGCCGTGTCTTTCCTGCTTGCGGTTTTCAACGTTTCAACCAGTAGCTGTTCACTTGACAGATGTCAAATTAGCTCGTCGCGAACGTGTTTCGGTGGGGAAATTCGATCCAATTTCTGCATCACATGGCGCGGTGCATAGTGATGGAGGAGCATCAAGAGATCAAGCGACGAGATGCACATAATTTAGCACCATAACACTTGCCACTGCCGAACGAAAGCCGACACCAAAACCACAGCGGCAGTCAATACAATTCAAATCAAGTTGTGTGGGAAAACTAATAAATCTCCCGAGTAAATTATTGCAAATTATAAGAGAAACGTAGTTTTGCTGGTAAAATTTCTGCCACCCACTCATTACAACAAGTCGCTTTCCATACATTGTAGTGTACAAACCGCAACCAAACCGATGTGTTATCGCCGCGTGATCGTGTGAAAAGTGTGATGATGGACGTCTAGAAAATGATCTATTAGTGCCTAATTCGTCCGGCGTAAAGCCGGTGTAAATATAAGTTAAGGAATAGTTAATATAATAGTCGTTCCCAAAAGCGACAATGTGTTTGTGTTGTGGTGTTGAATGATAAGAAATCCAAATCAAAGCAAAATGTTCAACGAGAAGTAAAATATTTTGCATGCGTTTGAGCACTATAATTTGCGTATGCGTGTGTGTTTGTGTTTAAAGAAATCATTTCAAATCAAGATAATTAGTTTGAGAGCTGAGTTTGAGTTAGCAGCCGCAAAAGAAAACATAAAATTCAGGTAACAGTTCACGATAGTTTCATAAATTAAGTAACTTCCAATAAACCTTCCAAGAACCCGGTAGCCCTAAAACCTTTATCTTCAAGCGAAGAATGCTTCAATAAAGCAGGGGTGTTTGCGTGGAAGGGATTTGTGCCAAAAATTCCACCTCCAAAATGGAAAACTTTTGTAATTTTAAATTTATTCCTTTGCTTTTTTTAACATTTCTTCGCCCTGATCATTATTGGTTGGAATAATTCTTCTTAATTGTCCAAAATTTGTTGTGCCATAAAAAAGTGCCTACGGTAATCACTCTGTTTATTACACCTTCAAAAGTTCATATCCGTTATGTGCATTAAAGCTTGAAATTGGATTTATGATTAGTTCATGCACACGTTGGGTGCCGATGTTTTTTCTTTCTTTCTACCCCTCCCAAAACCGGCCAAAAAAAGGTGTCGAGAAAAGGGAGAAAAAAAAGCTACAACCCGCCAGCCAAAATCGAATTCGGTAAAACTGATTTACCGTGAAGCTGTTGAATGCTGAACGAATCGTCCCTTCGGTTCATTACCGCAAAATAAAAATAAAACTCAAACGGCGCAGCAAAACCCAACGCGGGCAGGGAGAGAACGATGGTTATTAATGAATTAGACGAAATGCAAACATATTTCATGTGATCATGTATGTGGAGCCCCGCGGATGACGCGTTGTTGTGCTCTTGTTGATGTTGTGTAGTGCGCGCTTCGTAGAAGCGAGCAGATCATCCTACAACAATGGGCAAGAATTTTCATCTCCCATGCAAAGCGGCAACAATGTTACAGGCTAAACGAGGCCTCGGTAGCTTCGTTTTTCCTCTTTCCCTTCGAGCCCTACCACTGGCAGAAGATGGCAGAATGAGGGCCTTCCACTCGTCGGGGACCAACGCGAAACAATAGCATTCCTGCTGTGCCGGGGTGGTCACGGTTTTGGTCCTCTCGCACTCGTCAGGGCAGAAGTGTGAGGATGGGTGTAAATTAAAATCAAACCAACGATTGCCAGCATTGCTTGATTCTTCGGGATTTTTTCTGTCGGCAACTCTTGGGTGGTGGTCTGAAGTATTTTTATTCAATCTTTTCCTTTTCCTCGAACAGACCGAGGAAGGTTTTGGTTTGAAGGAAGAGGTTTGTTTTGAGATTAAGAGAAGCATTCTGAAATATTTTATTTTTTAGAAGAACTATTATGATAAAATATTTTGTACATTTTAGACATTTTTTGTTCAAATGGTATCATTTCAAATGTATCATTTTCCATGAACCGGATTACTCAAGATGATTCCTCGATGCTCGATAGAATTTCTCAAGAACATCTCCAATATCTAAATATATCCCGTTTTGTGCTCTCCCAGTTTGAAAGACCCCTTGGATCTTCGTTTCATCCGTCTCATTATGGCCTTACTGAATGCCTTTCCCTACTCCCCACACCGATTAATCCTAGTCCGCTGCTGAAAGGATGGCCCACAAAAGTGCCGCCCCGAACAAATCAGACCGAAATCTTTCAACAGTCTAAATTCCTCCTCTTCAACCATTCTGAACCGAGCTCCGCAATCGTGCGGGATAAAACTGAGCGCTGCGGGCACTTGAACTGCTGGCACAAGTAGCTAGAAATTACCTCTTAGGTGCTGCCTCCGCTTGCTGCCCTTGTTCCCTGCAGCCAGTCGATCCGAGTTTTGGGTATAATTTTTCTTCGTTCTTAAACTCATTGCACGTCAATCGCAATCGCGGTGGAAGTTGGAAGTTTAATTTGGTTCTATGGAGAACCAGCGAGGTACGGCAATGTATTATTTTCATTTCGTACGAGTTAGAGAAAGCAAAACCCGGAGGCTGAAAGCCCGAAAGGGGTAGGAAAGAAGCTACCTTTAACAAACCGGCCGGGGACACCTTCTTCTTCTAAGGCTGACACGGTGTAAGTAACGGATGACGGCTAAGGTTCACGGTTTGATTTGCCTGTAAACCTTCCTTGTTTCCCTCCCACATTCGATTTACGTTCGGTTGTTTGTGGTCTGTGGTTGGTAGTTCTTTTTCCTTATTTTTCTCCCCGTAAGGATGCTTTTGTTTTGTTTTCTTACGAACTTTGTTGTTCTTCTCATCCTCCCTTTTCCATTCAAACCCGCGGAATAAGGTTTTATCGCCCCCCATAGGCGAATTGACCCTTTGGGCAGGCGACGTGTTCCAGCAAATTGAGTTCTGCGGTTTACGCGAACAACCGGACATCACCCCGGAGTAGTGAAGTCGTTGATGATGAGTTGTTCGACCCCGCCACTTCCGAGCCATCTTTTCGGCTTGGTCCGATGATTTGTGAATGGGTTTCAATTAGAAACGTCCCAAAGAAATCAACGGGAAAAGGGAGAGAAGGACCACAGGATGGAGGTAACTTGAAGTTGGCCGCCTCAAGTACGGATGTTAATTAAAATAATTATATTCGTTCGGTGCCCGGTTTCGATGCGATTGTTGTGTTGATTTGGCGGTGTGAAGTGTTACCCGTCGCTTACGAATGATTCTCGTTCGATTCATTTGGTTTTTGGTAGAGCAAGGAAAGTTGAGTGAAGAATGTTAAGTGAAACATTTTTAAATATCTGAAAAAAATATTTCAACAATTGAAATTGTTTAAAACATACTAAATCAATTTTTAGAAAGGAAAAAGCTCCATTGAAACACCTTTAACTCATTACTTTCTTCCTAACTAATCCTTCATGCTAACAAACGTAAGGAAACCTCCTTCAAATTGCATGTTTTTCAGCAAAGAACAGCCGTTCGATTGATTGGGATCTGCGGTTTCTTCTGCCGCGAAGCAGTACGATCGGCGATCCGCCCCACAATCAACACTTGACTAATCAAAATTAATGATATTTCTTCTCAATTCAATTACAAACGCCACACAGGCGGGCGGCTTCGCTTCGCGTTGCGCTCTTCGGTGCGAATGTGCGTCCGTCTTCGCATGTCGAAGACGCCCCGAAAAATATTAATCGATGAACTGCAAAGAGATTTGTTTATAACGAGAACACACTCCCTTTCGGGGCAACGGAGGGACGGAGGTAGGTTACAGTAACGATCGTGATTGTTACCCACCTCGGTTGCCGCCTTATCCCAACCCCGAAAAGCAGTAGATAATCGTTGCTTTGGAAGGCGGAGAAGAACTGTAGCGTCATGGAGATGGTTCAACGATTGTTAGCACAATCGATCGATCGCAGCCGGATCAACTATGTTGAACTCGTTAATTTCTTCTAATCATGGTCCGGGGATGTCTGGTCGTTTCAGTCACCTCTAATCATTCCGACAAAGCGATTGAACAACAGGAATATTTCTTTCGTTCTGCACGAAGCAACGATCAAACTGGGAATGGATACAAAACCAAAGGTCAGCAGCAAAGATTTTGGAATTGAATTCGGTTTCTTTGGATGTACAAAGCATTGATGGCAGAAAATACAGAATGTTACCGTGATTCAATTCATTTATGCTAAAATTATGCTGAATACAGTTAATCCTCTTGTAACCAAGTAATTCTGAAAGTCGTTATAAGTAAGATTTAGTTTGGCGTATGAAAAGTGCAGTTTATCTTATTTTCGGGTGTCTTATACCACATTTTTATGCCTATGAGCATTGCTTTCAAACGATTTACTTTATCGAAAGTACTATTTTTTTCATTTTCCCATGTATAATTGTACATTTTTCGTCCACGATTATTATTTTGTACAGATAGGTTGGTGTATTATACATGTATAATATTGCTGTTTTTAAATCTTACAACTGCGTGCGGTGTTTCTTTTTAATGAATATATTAAAAAGATATATCTAAGTTTCACTCTTTTTAGCCCCTGCGAGGTACATGTTGATTAATTATTCAATAGAATTCTGAACAAAATAAAATAATGTATAACTCAACAAAACTGAAGTAGATTTTGTAAGTTCTAATCTAACTGAACATGGTCTTTAACTAATAAAAAAATGTGCTTATAAGTACAACAGTTCCTTGTGCATCGATAGATAGTGTTTAAATGCAGTTTAAATGTGATTTTTTATCAAAGAAACCAAACCTTCCTACACACATTGTTTTAAAGGCGGAAAATAAAACTCTTATTTTTATCAAAACTTGTCAAAAATACTTAGGAAATGTTTTACTCGAGAAAATATAGTGTATCTAAATTTAAATAACTCATTCAACGCCGAGAGAATGGTTACACAAATTGCATCAAATTTTTCTTTTACTTTTAAAATTAAAATAATTTAATTGTACAAACGCTAGTTGCAGTTGGTTGAATTAAACAATTCCTGGAAATAAACTACTCGCATTAATCAGAGACTCCTGTTTCGAATCCGATAGTTAAGGTGGTTCAGGATCTCAATTGATCCTTTTGCAAGATTTTGATCATCGGAAAGAGTATTTTCATGACTTATCTATTTGCTTATTATGTACAAAAACTTGCTAAACACGATACTCGCTATCAGGAGATTGCAAGTTTAACACTTTGGTTGCATTTTGATAAAATAGATTTCGAAATAAGCTTATACAATTTGTCATCATCACAAGTATCATGATTATTGCCCTTGTGCTTCATTGCATCACAAATGCTCTTAATTTTGTCATCATTCATTTGTGCCTTTAAATTATTGATTCCGCCATGGGTAATAATGCTTCAAACATTCTATACCACGGTGGAGATGAGGTTGAATGCACTCTTTCCTGAGGTTCCAATTGGATTCTGCCACAATGGTGGGGTGACCACATTTTGTGACCACAAAACCTCAAAATTCAATGCGTCAGACAACCGGGTCGGAACCGGAAATTGGCTTAGAAAGTGCCGCTGCAGCAGTGCTGATTCGGATGGACGGACGTTCTACTGCAGTCGATGCGCGACCAGGGCACACCCAGTTTCCGATGTGGACATTAAATGACCCGCAGTCCGGCAGAACGAGAAAACCTCGTGGAGAAGCGCGTGTTTTATCCGCTATGCGCCGCGTTGTCACAACATTTCCGGTGCCGCACCTTCGTCTCGTTTCGATTCGATTCGATTAAAGACTTTCCCCTACACACCACTCTGTCGGTGTTGTCATCCTTTCTGGTGTCCCAAAGCTCGGATCCAACACCAACGCCATCGTGTCACAAAATCTTCGTTCTCCCCGGTAGAGTTCAACGAAAGAATATTTTAATGGGGATCTTCTCATTTGTTGGGCAAACAGGTAGAGATCGGGGGCTGAAGGATGAATATTTCTCGGCCTGGTGGAGGAGAGGAGTGAAATCGATTTTGGGACAAATTTACGAGTTGTCTGCACCCCACCAACCCCGTCCAATGTGTGTTCTTTTTCGCCCTCATCCTCGCGCTTCGATGGTGGCTAATTTATTAATATCCGATCTAACGCGTTTTATCGTCAGCTTTTCCCTCGCGCAGCTGGAGGTTGTATCTCGCGCGACCCGGACAGCAACCGTCACTTTTACCATCGTTCTAGCTTGTTTTTCTTCGCTGGCTAAGCCTCTCTCCAGCGAGTGATCCGTGATTTCGGGCGTTTCCAATAAAGATCGCGGCCGTTGGTCGGAATCTGTCGATGCGCGCGTGTTCGGAGTTGGTTTTATTTGTCAACTTTATTCTCCCATTTATGACCACCCGATTGTGGGCCCCGTTTTAAACCGCGGCCTAATGGAGATGGAACCGTCTTCAAGGGGGCATTCTACCGGTGATGACTAATAAGCATGTACAAAAATTAATTTTCCAGAAAGGAGTGTAACAGTTTGGTAGAAGTTGTTAAGCAAAAAAGTCTTTGAATTTTAAATAATTATATTAAAAAATAAGTCTAAAAATTAAGTGTTTCTCAAGTTTCCCTTCACGCCACGCATCTTCAATTAATTTCTCAAATTTATGTCACTCAAGCGTAATTGAAAGGTGTCGGAATGAGTCGATTTTAGGTCAATCAAACCCCTCGCCTGGCTTTGCCTGAACTTAACTTCGATCGCCAACCAAACGAACGATACCGATAAGTGCGAGGATGCCGGAACGGGTGGAAATAATAATGTTTTGGCATATGTATCTACCATCGGCGGAAATCATGGACGTTGATGAGCCCATTCACGATTGCGAGAACGTGTCTCGACGGTGAAGGTGATGATGATGACGGCGCGATGGTGATGTGACTCGCAAATGGACCTCGTGGCCTGCCGCAAAAGCCTCCTTGGGGTTACTTTCGATCGGACGGAGCGGTGGAATGAAAGCGGAGAGAATTATCGGTTTTGAAGGTGCGAGAAGTCCTTGCCGGCCAATTGGTGGCGTTGCTGCCAGGCCAGCAAACCAGCCTGTTTAATTCCGTTTTTTATTGAAATTGGTGTTTCTCCTCCGGACCGCGTTAAGATCACCATTTGGACAAATTTATGAAGCTATTATACTAATTAATTCAAAATTTGTGGTGATCTGCGAAACGGTGCGTGTGAACGTGTATATGAATGTTTTTAATCCTCGTTCATTTCAAGCTTGGTATGTTTTGGTTTTGTGTGGTTTTTTTTCGATTTAAAAAATCTGTTTCAATAAGTTAGCGAAAACAATGATTGGAAGAGTTTGCACCAAGTTCTTAAAAATATAATTTCTTGAAACTATTCAATAGCCATTAACGTCCCTTTTAAAGATCGCCCGTAAAATAAATCGCTTCGAAATAATCGATTAATTTTTTTATTTGAAATATTGGCTAAAGAAGCTCAATTGTGTGTGGCGACGCAGCAAAACACTGGATTTCATAACGCGTTCGACTCTGGCAATATATTTCGAGAGAAGAAAGGTAATTTAATCATAATTTGCTCAAATTACTTCCCCGAATTAGAAGCGTAATTGCATTAAAATTTAACCACAAAACTCTACTTTATCCACCAACATGCTCTCCCTCCCTCGCGGTGGTGGGTTCGTCGTTTTGCAATCGTTCAAATTGTTTGATCTCTTGGCTCTGCAAATGAGGGGTTCAGTGAGCTCCTTACTTTTCAGGGCGCAAGAAAATGGGTTCGCACGTTTAACAATTATTCATATTTCCTTCCTTCGCCGACCGCTGAAGCTGAATTTTCAACCCGAAGCCGATTTGCCGGTGTAGATAATTTCCAATCGACTCAAATAAGCTTCAATTCAAAAGGGAAAAGGCCCTGCCCAGTACTCTTCCCATCATTTATGGGGATTTTTCCACCATCCAAAAATAGATTGCTGGTTTCGGGGGCTTCTTCAAATTGAAGATGAAAAGATGAATGATCATAATCGAATAAAGAAATTCACTTCAGGCGGATAGATCGCTGGCCCTAGGGGTGTTTAGTTATTAAACATTCGTTCACCGGTGGTTGGTGGAGCCGGCAATTAAAGTGCAATTAAACAATTTTGGGTTCTGCGTGGTGTGAACGTGGATGAATCATATCCATATATCTACCTCCAGACCTCCGTATCAGCTGCGCGAGAGACACTTTGATGGCGTCAAAAACCAATCGCGCATGTGAGAGGATGCAACGTTGTACTTTTTCCCGCTTTCTGCGTTGAGGGACTGAACAAACCTGCCCCAGCTGGCGGTCAGCAGAACGATTTAGTAGACGGTAAAAAAAAGAACAGACCTACACCGGATACCCCGCGTACCAGCGTGATGAGGTGAAATTACTGTTATTATAAAAATATGAATGGAACCATCGCACACATGTCTACAAACGCGCGCGGCGTCTGTTATGAGTGTTGAAAGAATGTTAAAGATTTTTTCTTTATCTAGCTCCCTGTCGTTACCGGACCGAACGTTTCAACCAAATTTCATGGAAGGAAAATGAAACAGGCGCGTACAGCTCTTAATTATCCCGCCTTAAGTTGTGCTCCCGGCGGAGGAAAATGAAAAAAGGGGCTACGATTAGTTTTTCAACCTTTCAGCATATTCAACAGCTTCACCCTTCAACCAACCACAACAGTCTCATCAATCGGGGGAAAATGTAGTCATAGTCAAAAAAAAAAAAAATACAAGCTGTGCTGAACAACGATGTGGACTGTGTGTTGCCATGTTAATTAGTCATTACCAGAAGAAGTCATTATGCTGCGGCACGAATAAATCCCGAAGTGTTTTGGCGTTTTTCAAGTCTCAAAGGTAGCATGAAATGTTCTTGAACTATTGATTACTTCTTTACTGAGCGGAAGGAAGTTGAAGCAAATTATAAGCTTACTTCTTTGCTGTTGCACCTAACTTGTTTGACTGATTTTAACCTCGACATGCTTGAACTGTAGAAAGCTAAGATGGTATTAATTCAAAAACACAAGTTCAACCACCAAAATCATGGCACAAAAATTGCTTCCACTTGATCCCATGCTCCCGAGAACAGATTTTTTAAGGCCATCAAAGGTCTGCAAAGGCTACATTAACTGCTCTGAATTCCCGCGAACGCTTGTTGATGTCAGTATGGAAATTGATTTCTCAGCCGAAATCATTCTCCCTCGCCGTCTGAAACGACACAAAGTGTGCATGTTTGATTTGGCACTCATTTGCATATCAATTAAATTTGTGTTGCCCATTGTGCTGTTTCCATGGTGGTAGCAAATTGTTTCTTCTTGGTGTTGTCAGTCAATTTACGAACGGAATCTCTAAAGCCGGTGCCCCTAGTTCTTGGTTGCTTCTATCACCAGGGCGCATAATGGTTTGGACGTTGCTAGCATCTTAATTAACATAGAACCTCTCCTAACGAGCGCAGTCTGTTTTTCTTTTATGATGCAACCAGAAACACTGTTGAATTCAATAATATCGTGTCGCATTTAAGTAATAATAAATTTAAAGAAATAAATTTGTATATTAATCAAGAAATAAACTTTGTGCTTTTAAACTACAAAGTAAATTTAAAAAAAATGTCCCAATTGGTCAAATTCGGGACGGAAATTTTCCCGGCGAAACTTTCTTGCTCCATCTTCACACATGGCCTCTTTCCGCTAAGACCCAATCCCAATTAATTAGGCTCCGGTTCGAATGGTGGGTAGCGAAAAACACCCTCAGTCGCGCTGCACGCCGAACATCAGATAATCGCATTAAGACATATTGCACTCGAGCACCAAGGAGTCGCAAAACTTTTACAACGCAATATATTTCCCAACCTCACCTCAGTTCGCTTTCCTTTCGCTCGGATTCGTCCATGTTTACAATGTTTCTCGCCTGTCTGTTATCGCTGTTTGCAAAGGAAGTAGTTTGTGTTGTTGTAATGTATTTGGCTGTCATTAACTGACTTAAAAATTAGCCGTTGACTGCCTGTGGACGTCTTCATAAAATACGGAATAAAACATGTCCGTTTCTACCTTGGCAGACTTTCTTAATTGGACCTTTATTTGAAAGTTCTATTGTATAATTGTTTTGATAATTTGCTTACATAATTTGCATTTGTTCTAATTTATTATGTCGTTACCGCTCTTAAATTCATATAAACCACTCCATTGGCCATTGAGATCTTTTTGGTGTAAGTACCGAGTTTTATGATGTTGATGATTGAAAGTAGTACTGATTCAGAGTGTGTTTATTTCATAAAAAAATTCTGCTAGTTTATTTGTAAGCTGAAACATCCTCTAAAAGACCTTTGCCACATATTTTCTTTGATGTCAAAAAAAACCAATTCCTGTACAAACCCATACACTAATTAAAGTCTTCTGTGTTTAAAAAATGTAAGAATAAAAATAAAAACCGAAAAAGTAGACAAGAAACAAATAAGTGTCCATAAACTACCTTCAAGTGCACCGTGCGCGAAGGGTGTAGGAGCGAGCGTGTCGAAGAATCGAAAAGAAATCTTGTTCACGAAGATGTTGGGATACCCACGGACAAACGATGGCTGCGGTTGACTTTGTGCAACCAGGCCGACCCTCGAAGGCCGTCCGTGGGCAAACGAGTGCGTTATCATTGTCGTAAATTATGGTGCAACAACTTTATAACAACGCTGAAGGCACCGACCGGGATCGACTTGAGGCTGAGCTGAGCGCGAGCCAGACCGAAATTAGGAATGACATGAAATTTCCGATCCAACACAGCCTTGCACTAATTGAATGGAAAAGAATTCCTTTTTATCGATCGAATGAGATGGCTTGGTTGCAATTCATTCGTTTAAGTTCCTTGAGGGTTGTTTTTGTTTTCAAGAAAAATTTAAAAAAAAGCAGCAACTATAATTATTATACATTGATTTTCGTTGTTTTGTATCGATTTCAATTCGAAAAAAAAAATCTTAAGAAATTTAACCGTTCTTTTAATATTTTATTGTTTTTATTAATTCATTATTTTAGTCCTTCACTATATCACTTCAGATGATAAAAGTGTTTTGTTATCTGGATTGAAATGTTAAAAATACATAAATTTGGTAATTTTATTGCTACATGGATTCTACAGTCGTAACACATAACTTTATAAGAAACACGTTCCATGCCGCGTGTTTGATAGAAATCAGCCAAGCAAGAAACTCCATACCATTTAAAGTAATTTCATGTTATCCTTTCTCTTAACGGTAGACCCTCTTCTCATTCATTTTTTCTAAGAGCAATAGGGTACGTTTTGGGAGAGATATGAACGACATTTCAAATTATTTGCTTTTGGTTCTTTATTTTACCACACTTGACGTTGTTTTCATGCTCTCGTAAAGAAACAATGTTGTTAATCTTTATTTAATGCACTGCTTCCGTTTTCGTTGTCGTCGGTTTTTTTATTACATTTCGAATCGATTCGAGCGTGTGGATGCCTTTTCGTGCGGTAAAATGTAGTGGAAAAGAGACCTTCTCTTCACACTCAACCTCATACACTACTCTTTTGTTCCATCGAGTCGGACCCGAGGGTGAGGATAATTTAATTTTCCCTCATAATTTGAACGCGCCGCTGGTTTAATGAAGTAGCATTGATTCACCCGGTATCGCCGCATGGCGCTGCATAAAAGGATGCACCGGGGCGTGGCATGTTGACGCATTAGCAGCCACAGCTCGTCGACGGACCTGGGTTGGTGTTTCACTACTTTGTCAGCACGATTGGAGCAGAAATGCAGAGAGCTGGCTGAGAAAGCCAGAATGGAACTAAATTGAGGGTAATAATTATGGCTGCATTACTTCAACAATGTTTAAGTTTGTTGCCGAACTACTCTGCTTTAAATCATGTGTGGGAAGGGAGACATTTTTTTGTAGAGATTAAAATTACTTTCTTCACACATGAAATCGGAAGTCAATAACACCATGCCAAAGCAGCAGAGTGTTAATGCATGGTGTAATTTCCTCCTTCGAGGTCAGTGGCCCGTTAAGTAAACGTTCGAATGATCGCAGCATGATGATAAATTGTCTACAAACTCATCATAACCAACACATTATAGTCATTATAACGAACGGGTGTCCGTCTGATTACCAGCGAGAGAGAACAATTGTCTCGCTAGGGGTGCCCGAGATTTGATGGGAAAAGTGTAACAGTTGCTATTAAAGACCAAAAGAGAAGAGACACCCAAAAATTACGATTGCGTGCATGTTCAAAGTTCGGCAATGTTTGTTTGTTTTAAGCAGCATATCTTTATCGCAATCAATTGCAATTTGAAATGATTGAAAATTCGATTTAACAATGTTTGTAGTATTCTCTCCTTTTTATGTTGTTTGTGGTATTCTCTCCTTTTTATCAGGCTTAACGTTAGTCAGGCAAATAAATCTGTATGTTCTTGAAGGGTTCTTGGAGATATAGTTAGATGCTGCCAATAAGGAAGCACGAACATGAAATTTGAACATACGAAATATTCAAAATAGACGATATTAAAACCCGAGTGTGATGGATTATACTTGAATGAGCAAAACGTCTAGTGCTGATCAGAATATAGTTAATAATAATGCAAAATTCGCAACCGATGTAGCCATAATACTATAAGCCGGTAAAGGTGAAGGGCATACGGTTTTTGTTCCGCATAATTACACTTTATCATATACCAATCTTTTTCTGCTTTCTATGTGTGTGTATGTGTGTGTGCCGGGGTTTCCGGTGGAACGCGTTAGAAAACATATTTCCTTTTTTATTACCCTTGCAACATTGGTGGTATTGGTTCAAAAATAAAAAAACTAAGGAGGGCGATAGGGCTTGTGAAAATGCCAACACACATACACAGGAAGGATACAAAGGATGGAGGGAAGCATCGTGCATCGAATCGATTGGCGAGACACGAGAGAGCCCGGGAGGGAAAGCTTGCGAAATCTGAAATTAATGATATCAAGGTAAAATTATTTTAATTAGTACTTTCGGCCTGTTTTTAACCCCGAGGCTCTCTGGCGGAAACAGTTCGGAAAGGCGAAAAAACGCTACAAAGCGGTTTGCCTCGGGGGATCTGCGAGGTGGTGCAAGACGGTGCTGGTTGATGTAATGGCCAAGTGTTACCGATGGTCGAACCGTGGCAGGATAAACCGGCTGGAAAATTTCCGTCAAAGGTGCAGTTTGGCGCATTTTTTGTGTGGTTTTGGTTGCAACGATCAATTGTTTCATATATTTTTATATGCTTTTCATTTTATGATGCACTTTCTGTTATATTTGCATATGACGTTACATTTTATACAATTTTAACACAATTTTTATTTGTTTCAACAAAACCAAGTTCCATACAAAATCATTTGAATTAGCTTTAGCAAATGCTTCTTCCATAAGTGCATCCTTTCGTTGTCGGCCATTGCATGTCCGATTCTCGCCAATTTTCCTCGAAAGGAAATAATTACGATACCCCTTCCTCTGCGGTGGAGTGTTCCAAGGTAGAGCCGATGCCACAACTGGCGTTGAGAATTTGGCAAGCTCTCCCGCGTGCAGGGGCCTAATTTTCGTGCGATTATTAGACATAATTATTGCGATCGGGTATTAAAATTATGGTTTTAATTATGTACCCCGAATGTGATGCAAGTAACGGGCGACGCCTGCGAACCAAACCGGCGATCATGTGGTGCACAGGAAATCTACCAACAACACACACACACACACACCGATAGAGGATAAACAGGATGCGAAATTGTTGCGGACGAGCGAGGGTTGTATGTGTTAGAAATTGTGGTGTGCTTTTTTCGCCCAGTTTTTCTTTCGCAATCCCGGACGGATGAAATTAGTTTGCACGTAGTTTGTTGTATTTCTTCACTTTTCTTTTCACATCGCAAAATGTCTAATTTGTGTTGCCCACCACCAGGACGAGGGGCCAATTTTTTTTTTTTGGTTTTTGACCATGTTTCCGTTTGGCAAGACGATTAAATTACAGATTGCATCAGATGGGTGGCGGACGAGCCCGCTAATTTGTTGTGTTGCATATTGAGGGTTTTAATTCGTGCTCGACCGAGGTTCAACAGGAGAAAATTAAATCGTCAACCGTCCATTTTCGGGTATTCTTTTGTTTGAACATCCTTAGTCGCGACTGCAATTACTATCCGTTTTGGGGTTTTCATGTGAAATTCTTGAATAAACTTTCCTTTTAATCACACCATTTTATTTTTAAACGAAGCTGGATTAAAAATAATTATTTAAGCAAATTAAAAAAATATTCGTTGCCGGTTCTTTTGCATTTCTTAAGTCGTGTCTGAGAGATTTTTCTCTTCTCATTGTCACCGAAAAGTTCGAATGACACCACCGAAACCAATCTGCCCACACGATGGTTCATGGTCCATTAATCGGTGCACAAAGTTGCCCAGTTTTCGGAGGTAGCGTGTAGTTTGTTTTTTTTTTCAATAAGAAAAATTAATAACTTAATGACTCTGTTATGACAGCTGAATAAATATTGAAAACGAAACGAATCTTACACGAACTGGAAGCGAGAATGAAAAATGTTACTGGTCCCGTAGATGGGCAGAGAGACGAACCCATTGAGCAAACAACCAACGACGTCCCATCTATCTCACTTTGTATAAGTGTCTCCTCGTCGTTGCTCAGCTTTACTTTCCCCGCAAAATGTTAAAAATAACTTCACAAAGTTAGATAAAGGATTTACGATAAGGTAAGCCACCCGGAGGTAATCGGCTTCTTGGCTTGGATTTTAGGGAAAAGGTTGCTTTTAAAAGAACGCCGGTGCGAAAGAAACCCCAACACTTTCTGTCAACTTATGAGTGCGATCATTCAATGTCCATTGCCGTCCGTCGGAATGGTGACAGCAACCACTAGCCGGCATGTAATGTTTTGGCACACATACACAACACACACACCTTTAGAGGTTTCGAAAGGGAGAACTCGCTAAAATTCATGAAACTACCACCTTCGCGCCAACGGGGTATCGCCCGAAACATAATTAATTACTGTCCATTAGGGAGGCAATGATCGGCTATCGGAAATTAATGAAGGAAAGGAAATCGCCTGCCAGGCGGAACGACTTCTTCGACGGGCGAAGAATTCCAAAGACACTTCAACGACCGAGGAAGGGGCAAGGCGCGTCCATTGAATATGGAATGTAGGTGGCACGGCTGAAGGTGGCCGTTCTTGGATTGATTCGACACTTTGGACCCGCTCGGTTTCGATGATTGGAGTGGAAAGGTGAGCGAGGGGTTTTCTCGGGAGAAAGAAATCTTCACTCATTAATATCCATCCCTTTTGACGATCCGGGCGCGCATCGTTGGTGTCCCGTCGAGACACCTCATTTGAAGGAATTATACGTTCCGTCATTCCCTCCCCACCACCGTCTTGGGACCTTTTGCCACCTCCCTTTGCTTATGCTCTTCAGATAAAGTGTGTTTGCATCAAACATATCTTGCCAACACGAGGTTCTGTAGTGTGTCGTTCCCGTCATTCGGCAAATTGGTTTCTTGTGTCGTGTCTTCGCGTTCGGTAAGAGTTTTTCTTCGAAGAGCTTAAAATTTGAAGAGCATACTTCCGAACGATGGAAAATTAATATTAGCTTTGTCAATAAAACAACATTCGGAGAGAGCTATTGGGAACCCTCAAATAAAGTGATCATTTATTTAAGAAACATATTCTAGACCCGATTCCGTCAATACCCGGTACCGATCGCCCCTTTAATGGAGCCTTTCACACCTTCGCGCCCCCGGAGGTCACACCGCAAATCTTATCGCGAACCAAGAGCAAACATGAATCGAAGAAAAGCAACCTCGAACCCGAAGGGCCAATCGAACGCGGAGTGGAAAGTGACGTGAAATGCTGCACAACCACGTAACCACCGAATTGCTCCCGGTGGTGTGTACATGTGTGTGGTTGTGTGTGCGAAAGAATATATCTGAATAATTTATTCATCCTTCCGATGTTGCACCGGGCGCGTCGCAAAGCAGGGTGTGCCGTTTGGCGGATTAAAATTGGCCCGAGAGGAAGAGAAAAGACGTGGAAAAATAAAACATCCCCGACGAGGCGTGGGCGAAGATTTGTTCGACCGAGTGTGAAGATATGTATTTATTTCTGGCCCGTCCGGCATGTTTTTCTCTCTTTTCTGCTCGTTTGTTCTTGCTTCGTTCCTGTAGATCACCGAAGGCCTTTCCGATCCTTTTTTTCCTTTCCTTCAACCCTTTAATGTGACAAATTAACTTAAAATGAATCAATATTAGGTTTCATAATGTGTCTCATGTTACATTAGAATGTCACCTATGGTGTTTTTTAAATTTATTTTCTATAATTTGCGAGATCATTAAAAAGAAATAAAAAATATTTCGATTTAAGTCTCCATACCTTAACAGCCTGAGAAACAAATTTATCAAATTCACAATTCTTGAAGGGTTTCTTTTCGTATCCCTGAATCGTCACCGAATCTGGTCCACGCCTAGTGCTGGATGTTGACAAAACAATGGCAAAAAGAAGAGGCTGATCAACTCCCCTACCCAAAACAGGGATGAAGCCACCGACCATATGATGACTGGCGAATGATGTCATACCACCCAATGCCGGGTATATCTGTGTATGTTTTATTTTTATGATGAAATTAATAAACCAATTCCATCGAACACGTTCCTCGAGCACACGCGGACATTCTTCGATCGAGGAGATCAAACGAACGATATTGGTTTCCTCACTTCGCTGCCTGTCTGCCTGGTGGCCTATGGAGGCTTTCACCCCCCGACCAACCGCGAGATGCCTTTGGGGCCGCCTTAATCTTGCCCACCTGATCGTTGGGGAGGGATTTGTACCCTCTTTTATGCTTCTTCTTCTCCGTTTCTTTCGCCTCGATTTTTGTGGTTCTGGTGGATCGACAAATCACAAACAGTCCCAAGCATGCCCAACCCATCCGCGTGCGCTTGCGCGATCGACGGTGGTAGATAATGGAATTAATTAATCTCCACCACACCAGGGCCCAGGCTGGTCAGATCGATGGTTTATTTTATTCACCATCCGGGCGCGAGGAATCCGCCGGTACATTTGTAGATTTATTCGGTCGCCTTTCCCGATCCGGAGCGCGTTCGTCTTCGTCATCTTTCCATAACCCCGTTGTGGGGTGGAAGAAATGGAAATGGAATCGTACGGAAACATACCGGCGTGATCGGGTGATCATATCGTTGGTTGAAGTAAAAAATATCACTCAAATTCCCTGAGTCACACTCCTCGTTGAGGCACAAATTCTTCCATCGCTGAGTAAAGCAACAAGAAGAAGGTGATTGTACTTGATGTGCACGATCTTTGCCACGATCACAAGTTTGATTCGTTAGTCGTTTCTTACGGGAAGTATCCGTTGATCCGTTGTAAGGACGGAGAATAATTGTTCCTCCACACCGAACGTTCCGTTTCACTTCACTTTAATGTGTCAAACGAGAAACACCTCATCGATCAAATGACCCGATCGATTGGATTTTGAAGAATTCGGTTCCGGGTCTTAAATTTTACATCTTTGTTGTTGAACGAATATTCGAAAAAAATTAATTCCAGTAAATATTCATGTGATTTGTAACATTTTCTCATTTCTTAAAATGATCATAGAAAGCACAAAATCACGGTTCATTGAAAAGGTTTAATCCTGCAACGAACTGCTAAACGATCACTAGATCGCCCACGCTTTTGAAACATTACGAACGAATTGCCGAAAAATGCAAAAGGATGAGATAATTTTACACTTTAAATTCCGCTCACTCCGTGTGAATAATTGTGTTTTCAGGAGTTTTCCAGTTCACAAATTAATTCTATTCGCTCTTTTCTTCTTTGAATTCGCGCTGACAACAACATGTAGCGTTGTTCACCAGGATGGGGTTCATTTAATTTGGAATTCGTACCCGGTGTCTCCCAATCATTAACCTGTATTTGTTTTTGCGGGAACCCCGAAGCGACACGTTGGCGGCAAATAGAATAGAAATAGCAACGTTCCGCGGAGGAACGTGCTTTGAAGTAATAATTATTTAATGTGCCTCCTCTGGATCTGCTGACACGTGGAACGTGGTGAGCCCTTTCTTGTGTTGAATAAAATGTACAATGAAGAAATAATTGACCTAATAGAATAGGATTTTTATTTTTAGATGTTTCTTTCTTTTGCTCAATTGCATAATTTATGTGAGGATAAGATTATTGAAAAGTTTACAATATTTGATGTTCACACGGTTTTGACTAAATGCTTCGAGTTCAAATTAAACATCCTGGAACATTAATCATCACGATTGCGGGACTTTTCAGATTGTTCGCGGTTTTCTTAAAATTCAGCTGACATTCTAACCATTCAAACCACCCCATTTTGCGGCGACGACTGATGTTTTCTCCTCCCGTCGTCGGCGGTGAAGCATTTGGTGGACTTAAAGCTGCTTAAATTCAATATTCAATGCTTCGCTCCGACGGCTGGAAAAAAATGTATGTTTATTTATTGCGCCTGTGTCTTACCGGACTGTTGTGTCCAGCATTTTGGCATTTCATCCATCCGATCGCGCCCCTCCTCGGGTGTTCTCTTCTGCTGGCGCTGAACTTATGTAGAACACAATGAGCAAAACGGGAACAAACGAAAAAGAAACAACAAAACTCGCGACATTAATTGATTGACTGTGAGGCAAAAGTCGATTGAAGTATTTATGGGTCGCTCGTTTCATTTGCGACGCGTCGGACGTCAGTCGATGGCAGCCTCGTTTCGGTTGATTTTTACTCAAACTTTGTTCTGTATTTTGTTTGATCGATTTATTTCGTTAGTACATTTTTACTGCACTTGAATTCACAAAACGATTTATCAAATATAATCTTTTTTATGCATTTGATTTCTTCACCAATAATTTATACAAAGTTGTATAGAAATTAACTTTGATTTCTTTCTTTTCTTTCCAGGTAAGTTCCGGAGGACAAATTTGTCGAACCAGAAATTAAATTAGTAACCAGTTCCAGCCATTCTTAAAGGAGATGTATTTTATTTATTCTCACTTTTCTAAAGTATTCCTTGGCTGTTCAAATTGATTGGCTTCTATTTAACTCGCAATAAATGCAGTCTAGACAGCATTATGGGCTACGGCTTTAATAAAACCAGAGCATCTTCCTCTACTTTCCATCCGTTTTCGGTTCGCTGTAAACATGAAAGTAGCGTCCATTAGCTAGTAGTTGGTCCTGTTTGCTTGCACATTCCCAGAGCCTAGGCGGGACATTCTCACGCTAATCATAATAATGCTCGCATCTTTACATGAACAGCGCAAAATGACACGTTGGTTGGTGGCGTGAAAACCGGTAGCATGGGAAAGAAAACTCTTCAAGCGCGATGTAGCGTTGGGTGGGAAACCGGTCTCCGCTTCGTTCATTTTATGTCATTTTGAAAAATTTGCACAAACTAGTTCAATACAGGGTGGTTGGGTAAATTAAATCATTTCTGTCCATTTTCTCATCCATTAGGAAAAAGGGAATGAACTTCTGTGTGACGATTGTAGAAGTGTGTAAGAAGCAGGAAGTTTGTTGTTCTGTTTTTTCATTTTAAACGATTGGCAATCCCTGCATTCTTTACACAATCGGTTCTTTTCTCTTTTTCTTGATCCAATTTCCTTTGTTTGAGTTAGGTGCAGATTTCATATCTTTCCTTTTTTTACTAAAATAGTTTATGTATGTGCGTTCCACGAACAAATGTTGCTTATGCTCAAAGAAGACAATTGCATCAACATTCTAAGGTCATCTTTTATTCCACCCAAGACAATGGGAGACAGGATGAGTCTCCCATCAGATTTGAATGCTTTGTTATGTTTCACAAGGATTAACCCTTTCTTTTTGTTTACCGAAATCTAAAAAGACTAATGCAGGGGGAACAGCAAGCAGCCAGACGTTTCTGTTTTTTTGTAATGCAAAGTGAGGTCCCCGGAAATGGTGGCTCAAATGAAATCCCGAGTTTGACCACTTCAGTTTCAGATTGTGGGAAATGGGAACGCAATTTGCGTAATGCGCATAAAAGAATTCTCTTGTTTTGCGAGGATATGAGACCTTAACGAAGGGTGTCAAAAATGACATAAAAAACTATTTAATTTCAAGGACATGCGGACCCACTGCACGTTGGGTTAATGTTTTTAGCTAGGAACTTCTCCATAGGAACGATGATTCATTTACGTGTGAATAAGAGGTTCCCTATTGGGAGCATTTATTTTTTCATCGTAATCAAACTGTAAGCAGATTTTAAGAGGTGTTTTCAAGCATATTTCCATGTACATGGAGTCCCGAGAATACTCTCCCTTAAAAGGGGTTTCGAGCGGTAAAAATGCTTTTCCTTTTCGGTGCCCCACGCTGAGTTCCATCTGTCACCTTCTGAATCCGGTCGTGAGTTTGATTTGTTCACGCACCTTTTTCGAGCGCGTCACCTCGCGATGGGTATTTCTCCGTTCGCTTGGAAAACACTTCCTCTTTGGCTAGCGGATGATTTTCTTAAGCTCTTTTCACGCTTGGCAGCGAACTTATAAATTTTTCTCATCCTTCCGAACCAATGTCAGCCAGAGGACCAGCTTTCCACCTTCGCGCACATTTTTAAAATCGCACACACTTCTCCTCTCCCGTCGCATCCCTTTCGGCCTTCAGTTTCGAACGATAATTTATGGTTTATTTTTATTTATCGATCGCGGCATTTTTTGCGCTCCAAACAACACTCGCTTATCGTCAGTCCGGCTCGTGATCTTCACTTCGCGAACTGTCTTTTCCGCGGAATGTGCGCGACGTGTGAGCAATCGCGGCCAATTCAATGTGGACCGCAGCTATCGGCGGTATTAAATCGGCGTCGATCAAGATCTCAAGCTCGTGGCGCGTACAAGGCGCAGCACGAAGTGGAAAGGGAAGGAAGGAATCGCCATCGTGATGCGCGAGAACGACGACAACGCGATCGATCGACGCGCCGGGATGACTTTCTTAATATTGATGTATGGAAGATGCATTGAATTCGAAGCTTCCTCTCTTCTGCCAGGATCTTGCCAGGGTTCTCGTGATGCAATTGCTTTGGGGAAACGACCCCGGGACACTCCATAAAAGGGATAAATATTGCTCCGTCGAGATGTGCAGTGACTCTTTTTCTTCCCCCCAAAGGAAGATATACCATTGGTACCGATTATCCCGCCAAGCTGCACCTTAAGGATCGCGGCGTGCGGTTTTAGAATGCATTTTCCCAGTGCGAAGGATGATTATCGGATCGGTCGGATTTTTCCCTTTTCGTTCTCGATCGATCAATCTTTGCGATAAGCGAACCCTGGCACGGGCTTGGGTGAGCTGGATTGACGGTTCGTTAGTCGTTAGTTAGCTGGTAAGGATATCAAAAGGGTAAGCAAACACAATGGCCGGCTCCAGGTCTAGGTTGTCCTCTCGTTTAGAACGCGTCCGGATGAAAGGCGTGACGGAATAAGTGGCCCGTCGTGGGCCTTTCGTTGTTCGAATTGGAATGCTTCAGGTTGTCAAAGAAGTGGAAGGATTATTTGCGTAGTTTTCCCATTTAATTCCTGTTTTAAATAATTTAAAGTTGATATTGAGTTAAAAATTGAGTTTAGGATAATTTTGATGATCTTTGATGATTTCTTTTAACGCAATTTGAACATTAATTTTTGTCTTATGAATTTTTATCTGCTTTTATAGTTTTCATTAAATGAGCTTTCCATATTTTAAAACTTTCTTGTGAGCTTTAATAGTAAATTCGCCTATGGTCCAAATTTCAGCTCGAGGCACCATCCTGTCTCGAGCGAATGAAACCGATCAGTATCGTGATTTCAACCTCCTCTCCTCCCTCCAAAAATAAAAAGTTTAAAACGAAAATGATACCGAAGGATAATGTCAGGTGGCGGCTAGTTGAGGGAGAACGTCTTGCTTTGCTGGAGTTGAAATGAAGAATAAAAAACGAAAACCGAAAGCAGATTTGCTGCACCACGTCCCGACATTGCGGGGCGTTGAATGGGCGTTGCACATTAGCGGCTCGGCCCGACCGATGCCCATTTATCACCGGGTTAATATGCGGCTCGCCAGGGCCGCCTCCGCTGAATCGAACGTCTTTCCTTTGGCTTGCCCTCTTCTGGCCGGATAACCCGCGCCCAGTGGATATATCGACGTTTCTTCCTTTCGGGATCGAAGAAGTAAACGGCGCGACGTCCGTGTTCAGATCACAACCGAACGCGAGGGGTTGGTCCCTTCGTTGATCTTTCACTTTTCCCGAAAGGTTGTCCGTGTGGTCTGTGTGCGCACACTTGGGTAAGTCTCTCGGCGTGCAACGAGGCGCTGAAGTTGGCGAGTCCACGAGTCCACACTCCAGAGTGGCTCCTGAACCTAACGTTGGATATGTTATCTCGGCAGATGATCATCTTTCTCTTGTTTGAAGAACGTGCAACGCCCATCCCAATGACTTGGAAAAGCCGCGATCTAAAAGGGTGATACGATGCGAACATCCAATGCCGATCGCATTGTGTTAATATTATATTGTTCCGCGGAACTATTGTAAGCGGGTAAATTTATGTTTTGATAATCTTCTCGTCGTAGGTAAACATAAAAGAAAAAAGCCATTTCTTGCACTCGCGAAGCCGAACTTGCTCGCTACTTTAGTGCAAGGAAATAAATATGAATGAATGGCCACCATCCGCCGACCAACAACAGCATCGCTAATAAGACGCGCTGTAAAGCCGTGAAAATATGAACACGCGCGTGAGCAATGAGCCGCGGGGCAAGGCGCTCTCGTATGGTGCCTTTTTGACATACGCGGAATGATTCGGAGAATCTTGCGAAACAGACACTGACAATGGCCGAAGGATGCGGAGCACATAATAAAACAACGGGAAAAAACAACAGTGGGCAGGAACCGAGGGCGGAGTTGGCTTGTTTATCTGTTGCATTTAGCACACGGGGTCCTTTTGCCAGTTGTTGTTCTTTGCTTCACGCGGCCAACGGCCAAGAGGGTGCACTTTTTCTCCTGGTCCGGTCCCGGATCCGGAGGATCATTTGTTCGTGCCATACAAACGAGATCAACACTTCCAGAGATACCATTGGGCCTTGAAGATTTTTAAAAGGTCTCTTTATTGTTTTATCCTTATGAAGTATTTACTTCAAAATAATGTTCTTAAAAATCTATGCAAATCCAAATTTTTAATATTCGCAATAAAGGTCGGGAATTTATTTTAAAATTATACTCCCCGGTTTAATATGCTTGGTCACGTTTGCCGACCACAATGGCACCCCGAGAGTCATGTGCGAAGCGACTCGGCCTTTGACTCGGCTTTGTATTCTCTCCCGACCGCCTGATCAAACAATTGAGGCGGAACGAGGGCATCATCACGATCTTCACCCGCTGAACCCACGAGAGACCCGGAGGACCCTCTCAAGGACCTTTCTGTAGGACGCCTTTGGAGCTTGTGCGCTTACAATAAAACCACAATCCCTTTTGATCCGGCCTGGACGATGCGTACTCTTTGGATTCGTCGCGCAATTCTGTAATCGTGATCAACTGTTCGAAGACACTGGGTGTGTGCCGATGGATCCCCTTGCGTCCAAAGAAAGTTTGTAATCTTACGAGGTTCCTTTTTACGTGTCTTGTTCATTTCTACAATGGTGGACGTGCTTTAATTTCAGTTCTTTTGTGTGTTTTCTTCATCATCACCAGGCAGTTTTCATGCTCGCATGTTGTTCATCTCTGTTGATCAACAACTCCTCCTACACGTGCAGCACCTTTCAAGAAAAACCGGACACACTAGAAATGTCTCGGACACATTCAGAATCACCAGATACAGCCCGCACACCATTAGTGTCGAATGTGGTAAAAATTTCATTTATTTACGCAAGTTAGCTACCGATCGTGTGGCGCAGATTTCACTTCTTGTGGGAAGAATTGTGGGCGGAATCATTGCCCGTATTAATTGATTACAATTGTTATTGCTTTGGTTTGCTAAAGAGAAGACCTTGTGTCTGAGCGTTTTCATTTTTACAAATAGAATTGTGTTTCTTTGCTTTTGTTAACAAAATCAACTCTGTTTCTACATCAGTTACATAATTTGATTTATTAGAATATTATTTTATACTACTTTTTTCTCTTGTGTTTTTCTCCAATAATTGACTACAACTCGTTCTCCTGAACAGTTCGTAATCGGTTTCAAATTATTCCTTTCTGGTGACGAACGGCAACTGCACCAACTGCTCATTTCACGCTTTCCTTTGCTATTTTCTTCTCGCTTCCCTTTCGGCACTTCTTGTCCCGAGCGCTTCGGTTAATTGACTGCGAGCATAATTGTCCCGCGGCAACAACATAACTTTGCCATGTTCCCCCGTGCGCGGAGACATGTTCGCGAACGAGCTCGATTGCGCCGCGGGAGATCAGAGCAAACACACATATGGCGTGCGAGAAGTTGAACAACTGTTGCATAGCGACTCGCCATTTTCCTTCTGGCTCGCCATCGATCGATTACTCTAACAACCGATCGGAACGCGGAGGCCTTCGCCTTTTCGAAGACGGTTGCGTTGCGATGGGATTGATTTCGTTTAACGCCTCTTGTTTTGTTTGGGATGTCGCCTCTTCGCCAGGATTCGAGTCGGTTGGTGGCGTGGCAATTATAACATTTTCTCACCTTTCTTGGCACGCGCGCTCGATGACAGGCTGCCTTTGAGATTTTCACACACACACACACACACGCATACGGTGGAGAATTACTGTTCAATCGAAGCCCGACTCGCGCCCTAACTTGTGGCAAGAAGAAGTTGCCTAAGATAAAGTTGCCCGAGAAGAATTCTTTCGTCGTCCCATTCGAAGCCAGTAAGGAACCAGCGAAACTCGGGTCGAGTCAATAACCGCCAATAAAATCCGCCATCCTCTACTACTGCATCGACAACGGGGGAGGCGTTCGTCGTGATTGGCGTGAATCAATTAACATTCCATCACACGCCACGTACGCCGACCCGAGTAGGTTCATGTGCGAGCAATGCGTGCAATAATTGTGACGCACAGGAGAGTGAAGCGCAAGAATTGAAATCAAGGAAAAAGGAGGACTTCGTTTTAATTCCGGGCAAAAACAGGCATCCTTAAGAAAGTGCACCGTAGCGATATGGGTGCGTAAGGAATGCGAGGAAGATCGAGTAGATCGAGGCAGCCCTTATTGCCTTATCCTACCTTTGAAAGAAGGAATAATTGTGGGGTATCGGTCCTTTACGGTGTGTCACGATCGGTTCGATTTATTTCCCACTCCGCCGATGGTTCTTTATGGCGACCGATCGTTTTTATTTTCTTTTTGGAAAGAAATTGAACCTTTTTTTAAAGCATGACGGTTGTAGATGGATTGCGTTGTGGATTTGTTTATGTTTTTATTCATTAATTGAACCACAGTTCATCGTATGTCGATCCATACTTCACGAGTATTCTATTTTCAATTTTTTTGTATATTTTTCACAAACAAGGAACACATTTGTTTGAAATTCTAAAATTTACTTTTCAGACTGTTCTTGCTGAAAATTTAAAATTCGAGTTTTCTTAGCATAATTTACCCATTTTAAAGAGCACAAGACTTAATTATAATCCTTCCTTTCATTTTACATCTTACGAACGATCCTTACCCTTAAGCAATATACGTTTACACCGTACGATTAACAACCACCCCGTGGGATCAACGGGATATGATAATAATGCCGTATCTGATATCAGAGTTAATTTACGCTCTCCCGATCGTCGATCGTCGATCGAACGTTACTGATCCGTATCGATCGGATCATTATCTCGCGTCGGATCCCGGGGAAAGCTATCCGATCGGTCCAATACGGGACCGGCGGCTCCAGGGACCGTAAATCACGTATCTATCTCCCCACTTTCCCACCGGTTAATTACTCACGCCGGCACGGAATGTGCACGATATTGCAATTATGCTGCCAATGGGTACGTCCCCGGTATGATGCTGCCTTTGCGATGTGATCGTGTAGAATTATGCCAGGAACATTCTTCGATCACACGTCCCGGCGCGGTTCGGTTACCGAAGGCGTTTCGTTGGAAATTTTGCGCGCCTTCGTTGTAACAGAGTCCACAATTAGTCCATCGAGTTACCCCACAGGGGATGCCCTAATCCAATGGTCCTTCCATTCCTGCAGAATAAAGCCTCATTAAAAGCAAACCCGCTTCTCCGACCTTGGCTCGGAATCGGCATTGTGATTGAATGTGTTTATCAATTTGCCAGAAAAAATGGCAGCATGCAAAATGCAACGAAAATGACGTTCCGAGAGCCGCCTTACGAACCGTCTCGGTTTGCAATCGAATATTGATGACTTTCCTCCCCAGAAGTCTGCGGTTCGCATTTCGCGGGATCGTGTCGAATGCGAGTTGATGAATCTCTCATTTCCAGTTTCCCTTTTTTTATGTGCAAAGCAAAGCGGGAGGAAAATCGATGATTGAACCTTCGATAGCGAATGCGCTCGTGGAATGCGCTTGAAATACCAATCACAACAGCAACACTCATCTCGAGGCCCGAAGTCACTGGACCGTGTCAGTGCCCGGTGCCAAAAAAGTTGTTTGGGTTCGCGATCGCTAATTTTTCGCGCAACCACCGAGGGTTCCTTTTAATAACATAAAATATTAATGACCGTGCGCGGGGAAATCGGTTTTACGACATCGGCTACCGAATTTGCCCTGCTTTGCTGCTCAAGCGTCAACCGAACGCTGGAACGTCCAGATTGAAAGCGCGCAGGGCGCGTTTGGTGAGTGCAATTAATATTCACGGCGCAAAGTCGCCGTTTTATTTTCATTTATTAATGACACTTTGTTGGGCTCGATTCTGATTGCTCGTCTCGCCGAGTTCATCGGAATGCCCACGTTTGAGGGGCGATCCTGTGGGAACGATTCCTCTAACTTCTTTTTCTTGTTTTCTACCAGCACCAGTCCAGTAATGTCTTTCGTCAAACGTTGGGCTGTGGGAAAAGCAGAAGCAAAATTAATTCCGCAAATTTTTGCAACCGCGTACGTGTTTTTCATACCGAAACGAAAACGCGGGGAATGATGCCGGACACCAGGAAAGGTGTCAAATGGTTGTCGAATCATAATTGATGATGATTAATTTGTAAGCCCAAAATTGGCGGGACAAGAAACAATTGAAAATCAGATTGAAAGTTTTCTCCAGCAGATTTTAATTATGTTTCATTTGACATGTATTGATGAGGTTGTCTAAAGTGTGTGGAGGAATTGATAGGAATTCTAAATGGGTTTGTTCATAATTATGTCGCACTGTAATTTTGAACAACTTAAAATTTATAATTTATTTTTAACTTGTTTTAAAAAATGAAAATTCTCAGAACATGATTTTTTAAGCTTCGTACAAACCATATTTGTTTTGCCGGAAGATTTCACTTGGCTGTTCTTCAAGCTTCACCGCTGCAAAAACTCAATTTATCTCTTATGTTCTGAACAATCCGTTTGCCGACCCGAATGCACGATGCAGTGAATGATAATTTTTCCCGCATCGCATTGTTAAGAGCTTATCAAAATGCAGGCACATTGCCAATTGGTTTGCTGTTTTCTTCTCTCCTCGTCGAACTACACCGAGCCCTTTTTTTTCTCTCTTTCCCTTCGTGAGACGCTCCGTATGCAAAGTATCAATTAAACCGACATTATGTCAATCAACATGGCATAACGGGGTCCACCGCAAACAAGCCGGAGCCGCCCTCATCGTCTGCAAAAGGTAGCACAGAATGATGCACCGACATTTTTGACGAACCGACGACAACGGAACACGGAATCTTTGTGATGTCCAGCGCACGGTGGAAGTGATGTTTTTGTTTGTGCGTGGTAGTTCAGGAAGATCGGGGAAAAACTCGAAACAAAAACCAGAACCGATTTCGATTCGATGATGGACTTTTCCTGTCCTGTCATCTGGATGCAGTTCTTTCTCTTTATTTGATGCACCCTTTTGATATCGTTGCGTGGGGAAAACAATGCGAATTGGAGGAAAGGGACTGCTTTCCATTCTTCAGAAGGATGTGTTTTTTTTTGTCGGTGCGTTATTTATGTTATCACTACAAAAAGGAAAACCATCGTCAAACGTATCGCGGGGTCAACCGACGATCGCGATTGCCCTTTCGAATGCTAATGAACCGACTTTTGTGCAATGAAAAATCAGCAAATGAAAAAAAGAAACCCTACAATCTGTTCACGCAGGACACAAATGTCCAGCATTAAGCGATCGTGCGTAAAAGAAAAACACTCAACAGAGAGGATCTTCCGTTGTGGAGAAATCATAAATTGAATTCCATTACGATCAATCTCCTTCTTCCCCACAATGAAACGCAACAGCTTCCCACTCCTTGAGCGTCTTCGCTGCCCTCGGCAGGGTCGTCTAAAGTAAGATTAATGGTCTCCTTGTGCGCCGGAACGAGCTTTGTCTCCAGCTGAAGCTTCTCGCACTCCTCCGAGACGGGCAGCAGATGCACCTCAGAGGTGCACTTTTCTGTGATTTTCTTGGAATCGAACCCGTTTGTCCATTCATTGATGACAAACCTAACCCCCGAGAGTGTGTGCGAGAGTGAGATGAGAGATGGAAGTGATCTTTTAAGTGCATTCACAGTAGGAAGTGGACAACAATGCAGCGACCTAGGGGAAGGCGATGCAACGGGAAGGATGAAGGATCTGGGAAGCAGTTAATACAATGCAACTGGAGGAAGGAAACAAACAGCCTTAAGAAGATCACCAAAATGTGATCGCTTTCCACTAAAGCGCGAGGAAACAGAAAGCGACCGTAGGAAGGAAGCCCAAAGAAGTGGTGGAAGATGTACGCTGGACCCACTTTGTTAGTTCGTTTCACTTTTTTCGCTTGTTTATTTTTGTAGAACAGAATCTACAATGGGGTGATCTGGGTGGGGTTGTTTCGCCGTTCCGTTTTCCTTCCACAACAATAACGCTTGACTCTCCTCCCGAAAAAAAATACATCCTCACTAAAAAAAGGATGCCCGCCCGAACTGATTCAAATGAATTTATGCAGCATAAATATTGAATGACTTCGCGAGCGAGCGCGGAGGTTATAAAGGGCCGCCGAAGTTGAGAATGCTTAATGCCGCTACACGAACACTAGTGATCGTATGACAAAAACCCTCCAACTCTTGACCGACGATAACGGCACCGGTTGGAAGCCCGGAAACGGGCGAAGGTTGGGGTGCAAATGCAAGCGGGT
>KE525097.1:178375-191715 GCA_000441895.2 Anopheles sinensis | reverse complement strand
GTTAAATTTTCTACCGTTTCTGTTCGCATGCTCGTTCGGCTCGCGGTGTCTCGCTCGCGCTCACGCTTGCCACGCTTGCTCACGCTTGCTCGCTCACGCTTGCGCGCTCACGCTTGCATAGTAGGAGAGCGAAACAATGCAGTGCGAGAGGAGAGGCAGTGGTCGTGCACCATTATCTAGCAAAACTGGCGCATTTGCTTGCACCCGATGAGTGTGATCTCAGGTTGGGTGCCTCTGACTTGGGGCTATCGTCAGTCATGACGTGAGAGAAACGACTCCATCTCGCTTGTGCGGGCGCGATGGAGTATGTTGCGTCCTATTCGAAAAACGATGACGCACTCCCTATCTCGCTTGTGCGGGCGCGATGTGGTATCTTGCATCCTACCTGCGATTAACGATTATTTATAATAAGATTATCGCCAGCGTGTTCGCGTTTGCCCGGTATTTTCACGTGGCAGGAACTCACCGTGACCTCCAGACATCTTTTTTTGTCCACTTATAATTGCATTTCCACCAACTCTTTCTCCACGCAGCATCGCCATTTTTTATTGTTATTATTATTTCAATGAAAATCGAATTATCCACCTTTTCACTTTGATGTTACCGGAACGCTTGTGACTGTGTGACGTTGTGTGTGTTTATTTTTCCCGAGACTTAAAACAGTACGCGGGACTATTTTGCAATTCTCTTTGCGATTTTGGTTCGGCACTCACCAGAATTGGGTTGGTTTTGTGTAGACAAGAATGTCCTTAAAGTAAAATGTATTAGTTCAGATAACAGTGTGGAGTATTTTGAAGTTGCTAGGTACAATTGGAAAACGCCGGTAGCTGTCTTTTTGTATTGTAAATTGTTGATAACCCTTGAATTTTGAGGGAAATACAGAAAGTCTCTAGAATTTTGCAAGATGGAACAACTGAAAGTTTTTAAACATTTTAAAAACAACACATTTTTTAGCAAAAATGTTTGCTTTCAGCGTTTTATTCGCCAATTTTATGACAATCTTACAACTTACAATCTTCTCTGCAGATAGGATCTGGAAAAATGCCTCTGGAAAAAACAAAACGAGCAACATCAGCTTTTTTGTGAATGCATGTGAAACTAAATTAAATAACCTAAAAACTTTAAGGCCGATGGATGGAAGGGAATCGATCGTAACCACACCGAGGCACACGGGGCTAGCCAGGACATGTCCATCGGGCAGTAGGATGAGATAAATTCACCACCTCTTCCTCCCTGCCCGGAGGCAGTTCCGCAAATCGAACGCATCTAATTTGTGACAAAACATGGCGCAGCTGACAGGAAGTGGAAGTGGAAGGAAAAAGGACACGTTTCAAATCGGGAAACAATGCAAAATAGTAATGCAACCTCAACACCGAACATGGCGACGTGTTTTTAGTTTTTTTTTAATTTTGTTTCTGTCGGGAAAATAATGAACCCATTTTCGTGGGTTTCGGGTGATACTTTATTCGATTGCGGATTGGGTTCGATTGGACGACTTTCTGTGTGTGTGTTGGAAAGCTCGTCGCAAAATTGGCGGTGGTTTTTGAGCTCACTTGAGCGTGGTGCTCTAATCCACTCCTCTTCCTCCCCCCAAAAACCCTCGTTATCTTCCCCAAGAGTGGTGATTGTGCTTGTTCGGGTCGGTCATAAATTTATATTAATTTGTTTAAACTCGTGCCCATTATTGCTGTTTTATTGGTTTTGCGTGCAGCAACGGGAACGGGACGGTCGGACCTCCAATGCAAGACATTTTGGGAGGCGAAAATCCCAGCGTTTTCCACCAGCGTGTAAAGTGTTGGGTACGCAATTCTGCTTCCGGGGTGTTCGGTTTGCGTTGCTGCGCACTGCCCAAACCAATAACATCCACGGCAACAATCGACATCCTGTTTGGCAATTAATGAATTGCGGCTTTTGCAATACACGTTAATTAGCTCCCCGTTGCTCTCATCGGTTGGTGTTTTACTATCCTTCGCCTCCCACCGAGCGCTTCCACCCTCGACTCTGTGTGGTGAAAAATAGGATCTTCGTTGATTTCCTCCCGGAGCTATTGTTGGTTCCGTTTGTTCTGTTTTTTTTTCTTCCCATTCCGGTGTCAAACAAAAACCCAGTTTGTGGGGGTTGGGAAATCGAACAATTTATGTTGTGTTTTCCCAAAAATTATACCCAATACGCGAGGCCCGGTTGGCGAATGCAAATACGCCCAAGCGAAACGGATTTCCACAAACAGTATAAAATGATAATTATATCGTTTCGTTATGTGTTTTAGATACCGCCGCCGCAGGTGAAAATGAGCCTCTCTTGGTGTGTGTGTTCCGGACCCCGGAAGCCTAAAAACCTCACCTTTTGCGCTGCACTGTCGATAAAATGTGCATTTGTTGCACAAAACACAGGTGCATGTTTGCCACTTCATTAATGGGGAAAATCACCGCGTTTTGCGGTGCAAACAGCGCGCCGTAATGGCTAATTTATTTCGATGCTTATTTGCCGGGTTCTTTCCCCTCCCGCTTTCCCCTTCGTCAAAGTCGATAAATAGTGTGCCCACGCTCGAAGGGGTTGTGTTGGGAAATCAAATCCGGTCCCGGTATCCTTGATTGCTTCATTTACAACAACGAGCTCTGGTTAGTTAGGCGGACCACAATTGGATGCGGTGCAAAACTGCACTCTCGATCTGCACAACAATCTGGTCGAAAATCGAATTTACTTAAACTGCTTTCAACCGTGTATAACACGGTACGTGTTGTTCACATGCTGGTTTGGTGTAGTTTCCATTTTTTTATTTTTCACTCTCATCTTACTCGTCCTTTGCAAAGAATCACGCGTCTTCTTCAGGCACGTCGTGAAGAAGCTGCATCCTTCCGCACTTTGGAGGTAGCAGCTGTTTATTGCTTTATGGGGAGATGCTTATGGGACCGTCGGGAGGGGCGGAACGGAGATGGGCAATAAACATAAAGTTAATCTGCTCTCACTCCATTTACGTGCACGAAATGGACCACACGAACCACGCGATCACAGTGCACAGTGGATACACCAGTTTTACTCCGGTTCGGTTCATTTTCCATCGGACTGGCATCATCTCGTTGCGCGTCTTCTTATGATAACAAATTAAATAAATGAATTTCCGTTCCACACTTGCACTGGCGAGAGAGGCATCCGAAAGGCACGCTGTTGCTAGTGTTTACCATCGTGTCATGTGTTTGTGTGTCTATGTTCGGTAATGAGGGTTTGTTTTGTCGCAAATCGCAGCTTTAGAGCGAAACACCCACGTCGTTCAGTTCCCCACGTGAAGTGTTTTCCCGTGGACAACACAAACTGGCCAACTGTTGGCCAACAACAAACGATGGCCCAGTTATGAGCCACCTCCGGAGTCGTTTGCCCGTCGTTTAGCAAGTTTCCCACGAAAGACACACGGGTTCACAGCGAACGGCAAAGTTTACATAGCTTTTAATGTTGCACCGAAAGGCGCCACCGCAGCAAACTCACTGAAGACCGTTAATTAACTCCCGTGACATCGAGCGATAGCATTGAAACATAGGAAAAATCAAAACAATATTTCAAAAATAGGCAGAAGATAGTTAAATCGTTATTTTAAAAACAACTTTTAGAAAAGTATGACTTTTTCTGGCGTTAGGATTTAAAATTGTGTTTACATTGTGATCCGATTTTCTCCAAAGCTTCTTTTTTATAAGGGGCCCATCTTCGATAACTGTCATTTCACAGTTCACTGTTTAATGTTTTGAAAATCTACGAATCAAAGACAAATATTGAGTGTAAAAATGAATTATTTGACTCTTATCCCACCGGCATTAGTTTGCAAAGTCACGAATAAAATGCCATCGCTAATAAGACCGATGATGAACGTTGCATTATCTTCAAAAATGCTTCACCGTTTCGATGTCCCCTCTCGTTTTATGCAAATTACCAGTTGATGAGATATAAATGTGCTTCGGGTTGTGCTGTTTCGCTGCTCGCCGAAACACCGATGACCAGGCTCAATCCTTTCGCCCGTCCGCAGCTGAATCGTATTAATGCAGATCAGTTCGGTTCAGCTCTCGGTACCGAAAATCAGGGTCTTTTACTAGCCCTTTCGGAAAAGGGAAAAAGGTAATGAATAATGAATAGCGCACCCTAGCGTGGACGAACAAAAACGAAGGAAGGGGTTTTGCTGTCGTCCTTCGGCGCGATAAGAAGCGGCTCCCAATAACGTTTTCCCCGCCCGATCGCGAATGGAAAAAAAACTAGACGACCCGCCAACGACGTCTCATTCACCACAAAGGGCTTCCTCATCCTAGACGATGAGTTTTTCTTTTCGTCTGAACGCTCGTAACTACGCTGCTTCTGCTGCTGGTACTCAGTGAAAAAAATCATTAAAATTGAAAATCATGCCCGCATCATTTATCAGATTATATTCCACGACGCTGCTCAACAATTCTACCTCCAAAAGAGGGGGGGGATGGGTATAGGACTTTCCGTCGCTCGTCGGTCATCGGTTGCTTCCGTTTCTTTTTTGTAACCAGGAAAAAAGCCACGAGCCTTTAGTGAAAAAAGTAAAAAGAATTCATAAAAACCACACCAGAAGCCGTACCGGGGGAGGCGATACCGGTGGATAAAATTGATTAAAAAATTATGCGTACCCCCGCCGCGCCCCCGATGATCCGTCTAGCGCTCCATCGAAGTGATGGTGATCTTCTGAAAAATTTGACCACTCAGCCAACACATTTCCCGCCACATCCTTACCGCCCTCCCGAAGGGCAATGGTTTGCTTTTTTCTTCTCTATATTCCCCCCTTTTTTTGAGCCCATCGTTAGGCACATATTTCTTCATCCCGGCGCGCGTACAAATTCGACAGTTGAGAAGGGAAACTTTCCTCGCCTTGAGGCCAGAATATTGTGGGTAATCTTTTTATTTTTCCACCAACCGAAGGTCTTACCGCGGCCCGATTTGCCACCATTCAACCGCCAACCCGATGGGATGACGGATTAAAAATTAACAATGTTAATGAAAGCGTTTTTCATTCAAGGAATTTCGCTTCCCGATCGAACGCGACCCGCGAGGATGTAAATTCTTGGTCGCACTTTTTTCTCCCGCCGTTTGATTTCTTTCAATTCAATGTTTTTCAAAAGCAGCTCCCCGGCGGCGGGATGGACGATTAATAAGTGTCACAACTAAGCAAAATAATTATTAAAAATGATGCTTCGGTTCCGATTTTTGGACCAGTTCCATCGCACGGAATCAAGCAAATCAAGCGAGAGAGAAAAAAGACATATTCATCCAGCACACGACCGAACGGAAAATGAAACATCATCAAATATTGTCCGGTCAAACCGGGCATCGGTACTATCCCTCTTGGAGCCATCACAGCCCAAGATTCAGTATTTTTCTGCGCAGCGGGAATGCTCCTACGCACCATCCAAACTGCATCCTCATCGTGGAACTCATTATCGATTGGATAAAAAGGATATATCGGAGTCTCTTTCTTTAAATCTCCACGCTTTGGTATTTCCTCACGGTAACGCAATTTGACGGTCAGTGAACCGCAGTCAGTAAAAAAAATACATTCCCCTACCCCAAGTACTCCCCCACTGTTTATTACTTTTCTGCAATGATAACCATTCCCCCTCGCGGGTTCTCTGCATGATCGTTCATTAGAACGCTCATTAATTTTGCATTTCTCGATGGTTTCATAATCTCGGTAATGCATACAAATCTTCCCTTCCCCGGTTTTCTTTCTTGCTGGTGTGAATGAAAATTTTGACGGTTAAGTATTTTCCTTTCCTTTTTGTTGGCGGATTGGTCAACAAAACAATTTAAAGAATTTTGGCTCGTGCCGCGCAAACCGACCTGTCAAAGTTGAAATTTATTTCGGTAATTAATAAATTAATCACATCTCATTTTTTTTGTGGGTGAATTGTTTTCGTGACATTCCAAGAGGGGCCTTTATTTTCATTTTCCCTCTTTAGTGTGGCTTAAGTCAAAAACTCTCCTGTTGGTAGCTGGACTAACGTGGAGAAGTATAATAATATTATTGCACCCGAAGAAAAAAAACGCCAAAGAATCAAAATTATACAAAGTGTACTTCCCCGCCAAACTCGAAAAGAAAAACCAAGGAAATTCCCTCGCCTGCGTCAACAATATCCGCATACCTTAAACCGCACCGACCCTTCTTGACCAGTTGCGGTAGCGAGCAAAGCTCTAAAATATACTATCTCATAAAACAAAGCATCATAAAAACCACTTCCGAGCTGCACGGGACGCGCCCTGTCGGCAAACATTCCATAAACCGTCCCCCGTTGGCTCGTGCTTTGCGGATGGAAGTGGCGTACAATCAAGCGTTTTTCACCACCCACCCCTCCACCGTGTCTGTGGCGCGTTTTGACATTAAGATGCACTTAAGACACTTAATTTATAACAACCTGGTGGCTGGTGTTTTCAACCCCCTACCTTGTTGGTTCTTTCCGCTTGGGGGAAGGCGGAGGAAAATAAAGAGAGCCGAAGGGAAATTATGCTTTTCCAAACGGTGGTGAAACAAAAAGAAAATCGGTACCGATTGGTGGATAAATGGAAGGCAAATAACGCAGACGGTTTAGACGTAGTGAAAATGCACAAAAAATTCTACATGACAATAAAAGGAAAGAAAAGCACCGCAAACCTACCAAACAACACTTCCGGAACACAAACTGCCGGAAGGGAAGGCGGGAAAAAAACACTTCTCCCAGCAAACCGGGGTTTTTCTTGGCTGAATTGTGCCTCAGACGAGCAAAATGAGGAAAAAACAGAAAATGGATGGAAAATTGTACCATGCGGTAATGAAAATTCCTTCTTCACCAGGAAGTGGAAATGCAGGATGCCACTGGAGAAAAAAACCAAGCCCGGGACGCAAGGTCTTAATTTACAGCGAACCGAGTTTGCTTTTTCCCGGCGTTTTAAACATTTCCTTTCCTTACATCGCAGCGCCATTTTCCACCGTGTGATGTTCATCCTATTTTCACCATACGCGCAAGGAAACGCGCAAAACATTCACCAAAGCGCTTGTTGAACAGCGTGAACCGGTCACCAAAAAGGGCTGGAGAAAATCCAACCTGCCAACAATCCTCCGCCAGTGCAAACTTTCAGCAGCATATTATTTATTGCACCGCACCGAACTATGCGAGTCGAGGCGATCGAAAACACAAAACCCTTCGTTGCTTGTTGGCAAACTTCTGACGACGGGAAGAGGGGGAGAGCAGAACGGGAGTTTTGATCTTTCATCGCCCGTTGTACAGGATTCAGAAACGAAAAACTACGGAATTTTGAGGGGAACTGGTGGGACGGGAAGGAAATAATTTAATAACCGAAAGATGAAGTGGTTTTCGAAAAGCGGCACCAGCAAAAACCTAAAGACACATGAACACGAACGGGTATAACTTAAAATGTCGGTGGTTTAAATTAGAAAACTGAGCGCAAAGAAGCGACGTAACAAACCCGCCCGACGACTTGCATAAACTCTCGCCCGAAACTCATAACGCAAAACATATTTCGTTTTTCGGCAGAATTCTTGGAAGTCCCGCTCCCAAGGATGCAAGGAATAAGCCTGGTTTCTTTTCCATCCTCCAACCACACACGCGAGAGAGTGCGTTTCGCGAAATGCAATTTGAAACCCACACGAAATGCGGCCGTGAATCATATTCCGAATCATTGCAGGGGTCCTGCGCCGGTTGCGCTTTTCATAAGGAGTTGGGTGTCTTATTGGGATCCGTCTCCGAACCAGGGAGGAGTGTCTGTGAACTGCAGCAAGGAAACCAAGGTTAACTAATTTAAGTTGGACCCCGGACCAGATTTAGCTGAGTCACATGTGTCCGTCTCAGGAGTCTTAGTCTCAGGAGTCCCTTTTTCGGAGGACCTTTCTGGTCTGGTGCGCGATGAGGAAAGCAATCGATTGTCCAGACAATGTTCACTGAATTTAGTTAGTCTTTTTATTCCTTTTTCGACCTAAGCTGTTGAAGTTCTTGGACCATTTCTTGGGTGCGCTTTCGGTTTGCTCATTTTTGCTTCGTTCGCAAGCATTCCCGCTGTGCGTTGCTTGTATTTTGTATTACATTTTTGGGGCTCTTTTATCTCTGCTGCCTCCAAAGGCAGGCAACATATTCCGCTTCTCATCATCATACATTTATGATTTATCGATGAAGGACAGAGGGGGTAGGTTGGAGAGGCGCCGTTATGCGAACACATCGCAGCGGGGGAGGAGCGCGTACGGTATGTTACCCCAAGGAAGCCCTCCCCAGAAGGCACCCTTTTAACCCTAACGCGCCATGTTCGGTTCGTTGTTTCACTCGCTGGTTAATTCCTGATTTCCAGCGTTTTCTCGCGACTAACTCGTGGGCCTTTATTAGCGAATTCCACGAATCGCTCACGAACGAGTGGAAGAGGCTTGAGAGCCGGGCGACAGTTGGCAGCCGCAAAATTAATGGGTTGACTACAATGGAGTTGTTAAGGGTGCTGCCGTCGTGGTCCGCGCCGCTGATTGATTGTTAATATTTTTGACTCCTTCATTCTTCATCTTTTTTACGTGTTTTCCTGCATAAGCAAACACGTTTCGCCATAACTCGCGAAAGATATGCGATTTCGATTTCGTTCTCGGATCGGGCTCACAATGTTTGGAAATATTTTCCTCCCGGATGACAGTTGAAAAATTTCCACCCGAAGTTCATTTGGGAAGAGAGAGGATGCGATTTTCAGAAACTCGAAATATGTTCCTCATTTATCAACCTTTCCCCGCTTCCCGTGCGGGTCCAAAAAAAACCCTCAACCAACAAGTCGACGTCGCGAGATCGTGATCCACACCCCAAAAATGTTTGTCACGCAAAGACGCAAAGACGGCATATTGCGTTCGACAGTTTTAACAACATCCCGCTTTAATACGCGCGTGGAGCCACTTAAGGAGCCGGTAGCTGCTGACCGGTTAGGTCGTATAAATTCCGACCTCAGAGTTTCTTCCCAAAATGATGGAAGCAGCATAGCACCTTACCGGTTTGGTAGCTGCTCAGACCGTCAGCCGTTTATATGTCGATGGATCACGGTGATTTGTTTTGGTCGCGAGGTGAATTGATGAAGTGCCGTTTTTTCTTAAGCCGATTGGAGCCAGTAGCGCCTTTGCCGAGTTCCTTGGGTACATTGCCGCCAAACGGCGAGGGCACTCTGAGGGATGTCGAAGGCATGCGAGAAAATAACACATGCAGATGGAAAGACATTTCGGAGGATTATAAGACATCGGTAGGAAGCCGTGCACTGTCTTAAAAGATGGTCGGCAGAGATTCCGGAATCCTCGAATAACCGGGCGTATTCCTCCTTGGCGGCTAAACCCGATGATGGATTAGGTATGGAGTTCGTGGATTCCACGGAAGTTCGTTGGTTTATTTGGGATCCAACACGACCTGGCGGAAAATAACAGCCAAAATATGCGCTTGTGGGATTATGTTTTGTTGAAAATTTTGAGGAGTCACCGTTTGATAAGACATCGAGGATCCCGCACAAAGCGCACCCATAAGATAATCTTCCGGAGCAATCTCGCCACAATAACCACAGCTCATCCAAATGGTCGAGACTTTGAACAGCGACATCGGTGAAGTTGTATGTCCACTTAACTCGACTGCACGGCACTAGAAGAAACCCGTTGGACTCTGGAGAGGCTGAGTTCGCCTAACATCTTCTAGCCGCTTAGCTGCCGGACACGCTCACCCTAATCAGATTAACTCTCACAGGAGCCCCCGCACCACGCGGTGATTGATTCGTTCTGGCTGTCCAACGCAATGGGACCATCAAGCGGACATAGCGACACTCTCACCCTCGGCCCGCCAGAAGCTGCCCTGAGTAATAGACTGATGGTAGAATTTTGACAGTTTTCCTCGTCCGCTCGGACGGATGGTCCGATGGAGCGGCGCGATATTCCGCGATCTCGTTTGTCTCTGTCGCTAGTGTTCCCCTTTAAACCGAAGACATTGGTGCCGCAGTTCGGATAGCATCTTTATTGTCGTCTTTATTTCTTCTAGAGGTTCTCCTGCCTTCTTTTCGCTTTGATGTGTCTTTTTTCAAACGGTCTCCAGAATATCGGATCCACTTGCAGAAGGCGGAAAGCAAACGAGCTACCTTATCCGTGTCGCTGATCGCCTAACACCTAGGTCAACTCATTCCGATGGCATTCGATGGGAACCGGCAAGGACCAATCGATTTCCTCCCCCCCCCAACCATTCTTCTCGACACCTCCCACCCTGCAACCTGACACCTGAAGAGCGATGTGCGTTAACACGACGGCCCTTGCCAAAACAGTGTCCCAACAGAAGGGGATCACCATGAATCGAACTGGTTCTCGGTCTCGTTTATCTCTCGCTCTAGACCGGGTCAGCTTTTTCTCGGTCGCTCTGCTCCGTTGTCATAATGCAATTCCTAAGCTTAATGGGACACACATAACCTTAATGGAGGATCGTTAAAGGCTTTTATTTTCCTGCCCGGACCTACTCGCCAATTTCCGTTCCACCTTCCCGGAGTCTCCTCTGCCAGAAAATAAAAGTAGGAAAATAAAATGCTCCAACGATCTCCAATAGTGTCCCCCAAAGTGGGTATAGGAAGGTTGTTGCGTGTAAAAAAAGAGAAGGTGGCCAATACCATCCCTCCACTCCGAAGTGGTGTGGCGTGTTCTATTGGTGTACATTAGGCGACGACTTGACGACTGGCGCAACGACTCCTTCGATGGCTATGGCAGCGGATCAGGAGATGAGTTCCATAATGAGCTCTCGTTTGAATTTATTGGCCCAAAATCGGATGGCTCCTCGGGCGGCAACGGACATCGGGTGACATTCTCACCCTGCTCACCGGCCTTCATCGACCATCCATAACCATCCAGCATCCTTCCTCCCCATCAAAGTTCTTTTATAGCCGCAGACAGTGAGAGCTTTTCCCATTTTTTTTTGCTCCTCCGGGTGCGTGCATGGCCTTGCCCTTTTTCCATGTACAGTCCCCGAACCTTCCAACATAATTCAAATGGGCTGAATATATTTTAAGTGCGATGAAGCTTTGTTTCCTTCGGGATTTCGCTGCTTCAATTCTCTCGACAGCTTTTTTTCTCCTCATTTCCATCGTCCGTCCAAACACCCTCAACATGCTTTGCATCTCATTAACGTCACTTTCCACGATTCGTGCTTTTTATGTTTTATTTGGTCCGCCCCCTCCCCGACCTCGTCGGTCCCACGGCTTATCCTTAAGCTTAAGCGTATTTTATGTTTTTAAATTTCTACTTGTCTGTTTTGTTGTTTCTTTGTGTCTTTCTCCTTGGTTTCTCCATCAGCGTCCGTTTCTTCGGGCCGAAGTTTTGTTTTTCCTTTCTCACTCCTACTTCACTTTAATTTGTGTTCTCTTTCCCCGTCTCGGGATGCCACAAGATAGATTGAAACATTGAGCTATGGTGGTGTTTTGGGATACAAAAAAAAGAAGCCAAAAATAGAAAACAAAAACCGTTCGTTCATTCCCAATCGCGAACCGCTCACGCGCTCGTTTCTTCCGGCCGGTCAAGCTGTGGACACACGATTTGAATCCCCCCCTACCCCACCTACAACAACGTCCCTCGCGCCCTTTCCGCGCTGGGAAAATGGGAATCGACTGCTGGTGGCTAAACGAAAGCATTTTGTAGAACATTTCTGCCGTTGTAGCCCCATTGTAAGCTGTCACGTTTTACCTGTTTTCTAGTTTGTATTGCCTGTTGTTTCTGTTGTTCCGTTGTGTTGGCTGCCTTTGCTTTGTTTTTGATCTCTTGGTTTTGTTTTGTGTGCCTTGGCTCGTTTTTTGGTTTTCTATCTTTCGAACTTCATCACGAATCCCGAAAATCGGCGCTGGACCAATATCTTCATTCATCTTATTTCATCCTCGCCCGGTTTGGATTGGATTCAGCGGGTTCGGACTCGGGTGGACAGCATCCAACCGAAAATCCATAAACCATCCGGATAGGCTGATGAGTTTGACGAGCTTTCAGTCCTCCCCACCCCTCCGCCTGCTTCCCTCCCCCCGGGCAGAGTAACGGCAGGAAAACAATAAAAAGATAAATAACTTCATAATAAATCTCCCAAAAAAGCATTCCAATGTTTATAGATATTAACGTTTTAATGTTCTTTTCCTTCCTCCCCGCTCCTGCGCCTGCTCCGAAGCAGGCGGGCGTTTGGTAGGCCGCGTGCCCCAGCCCTCGGAGCCTAAGGAGGGAAGGAGCGAATGCCTAAATGAGCATGAGCATGAACTCCCGAACGGAAAGAAAACAAAAATACATTGCCAAATGGATGGCTTCGGTCGGGATTATTAGTCGCCCCGGTAATGAAGCAAATGGGGTGGGGGTGAGGTGAAATGATGGAGGTGATTTAGACATTAGCACAGTCAAACAACACACCCGCAACCTTCTCATCACCATTCCCCTCAATTCGCCAATGGAGGGGGGATCTCATGTCGAAGGTTAGATTTTTACGAGATTGACCGTTAATGGGGCGAAGCGAGCAGCAGTGGGTGTGGGTGGTGAGGACACTGAGGATATGCTCGTTACAGCGTGGTGTATATGTGGATACACGCTTTTCGCTGGTGATATTAAACATTTCATACGGGATCAACCGAAACTGGACTCCCGATCCCCGGTCCTTGGCGGAGACTTTGTGGTTTGTGGCCCAAAATGGGAGATGAGATTATTAACCGGCGTGCTGCAATCATTGCCCTCAGGAAGATGGTCACCCTGGTTCATCTCTGAAGTGAAGCAAAAACAAAAAAAAAAACATTTAACGTCCCAGTTTTGTACTTTCACGTACCGATGCTCAACCTAATCCGTTATGTTATGTTCATGTCTTTTTGACCGACCGTCTCCATACACGTATATGTGTGCCGGTCCTAATTCCCATCGCGTCCATAATCGGGTGTGCAAAAGCTGCGGGCAAACACATCATAGTCATTGCTTTTGCATAGAAATAAAAAGACTGAAGGGATCCGGGGCGCGTTGGATGAGAACTAACTCTTCACCACCAGACTGTGGAGTCGCTGCCAGACGTCAATCCCAGCTATGTTGGGCCGTTTGTTGGCCGGCCATTTTACGCGAACGCACATCGTCGAGACAGTTAGGACGGGCTCGTGTCGCGTTCGGCCACGGCTTTCGTCCGGAGCGACGCATAACGGTTATGAGTAGTAAACATTAATTGCGAACCATAAATTCACCCTCCCGGCACCTCGGGAGGGCATGGCCTGTCCTGGAGCGGGAACGGCGACAATGTTATCCCCCCGGGGTAAGTGGTGGGGGGAGGTAGTGGAGACGGGGAATTCACCACCAACCACCAGCTTTTGATTGCCCC
>KE525097.1:137453-178355 GCA_000441895.2 Anopheles sinensis | reverse complement strand
CGCGCAATGGAACCCCAAGTCGTCGTCTGACAAGTATATGTATGTGGGTGTGTGGGTGTGTGTGTACCGCATCCGGTCAGAGCGATCCCAAACAGAATGACATTTTCCCTTTGCTCTGCGTCGCTGGCCGGCAAGTGACAGCAAATTGCATTAATTTCTACGACGACACTCGTCAAGGCGAGCATAAAGGGCGCGTAAGTCGGGCGAAGTACCGCCATTTCGCAAGGCTCCCTTTATGGACCCACGCCAGGCGAGGGAACGAGGAGAGGGAGGGATAGGTTGTCAAAGAGAGCGTTCGTACTCGAGTAGTACATCAATGGTTGTCTTTGGTCCGCTTTGGAGGCACTAATGACTTACAAATGACTAACATGGTCCAATGACCCGCAAGGGTTGGTGGAAAAAACAATTAGAAAGATGTCTTCATTTCAAATGTATTGACTAATTTTATGTGGCATAAATTCATTCTTTGATATAAAAAAGTTAAAACTTGATACTGAAACTATGATGCAATTCAAACGTAAAAGAAAAAGTTCATAAATAATATGTGAGGGAAAATAATATACGAAAAGGCAGAAGGGTTTTACAAACCTATAAATAACTAACCAAAATTAATGTTTTTCGGAATTCCTAGGAAAATTAATAACTTAACAAACTACAAACCTAAAAATATCCATCCTCGCAGACTTGATCAGGTCTTATTCATTTCTTTTTCGAATTGCTTTTCGAATGAAATGTGGCTGAAACGGCCAACCCACCAAAAACTGCCGAAACCCATTAGTTTGCTAATAAAAAAGGAAACACCCAGCCAACGCATTTAGGGTGCAGCACTTCACATTTCACACAACATCCACTGGCCGAAGTTTTGCCGAATGCGCTAAAGTTTGCGCTTCTCAAACCACGGAACGCATCCGCAGCACGAATGTGTGTGCCATGCTCGTAAATCAAAAGTGTATATAAATTAGAATTCTTAATTTAAAGAACCCAACATTCGTAGCCGCCGAACGAAGAAGCCGTCGAAAGTGGCAGAAGAGACTCGGGAGTTTTGTTCTTGTCTTTACGCTGCTTTTTGAGGAATTGTTCCTCCGAGCCGGAATGTGTTTAAATGTTATCATATTTCCTCCGGAACACAGATGTATGTAAGAAAAAGCAAAACACATATATCATCGACTCTTTAATAAACCTTTTGACTACTTTGATGCTCCATCTTGGTGGCACAACATTGTGCCAAAACAGGCTGCATGCGAAACTGTCATTGCTGGCTCGTACGTAGAACAGCATCTCTAACGATGAGATATGTATTTAGAAAACCAGATGGTTCAAGAAGAAAAACAAGGAAAGAGAGAACGTTTTTGAAGTCGAAACATGATGATTGCATTGCCAATTTTGTGGGCGAATGAATTGCAAATGTCACCCGCGTCGCAGACTTCTAACAGCTCGTCCGTGTGTGCATTCAGCTTCTGCTACCGAGACAACGTTCCAGGCATTTGGCGACGTATGTGTAGATATGAGATGGAAAGAAAAGAAAAGAAAGAGGAATGATGATGTCTCGCATGTTGATCTCAGTCTCAGGTCTGGTCGGTGCACAAGACGTGATAGAGACAAGATTTGAGATGGTTCTTTTTTCCCTCCGTTCGATGATGGTTAATTAAAAACCCCAAAAAAACCGTTTGCTCGGGTGATATGGTTCCAGCATGAGGTTCCCATGCCTTCGTTCATTGGATATCTAACGTAATCATACTGTCCATGCGGAGCGATGTCATCAGCAGACGAACCCATTAAACAACCGGAAATGAGTCAGAGAATTGAAAAAGTCGATCTGACGAGCAACAGTGCTCTCGTAAAATGTTTAACATTGACCAGAAAGTGTACCGAGTAACGTAAAAGATGAGGAATCAATCCATACAAAATTCTGTGGTGTATCTATTGGAGTCACTGTTGTCCCGAGGACTAACCTTCTAAGTACCAAACAAACATGCATGTCCTCTCCAGAAAGCTCTAAATGACACGACATTTGCTCTTATGTGCCTCTCCACCACGTATTCTAGCGTCCAAAAGCCGTCGACACGAGGCTCTGTTAAGCCCAAAGCACCTTACGTGTGCGGGCTTACGATAAAATCCGAGGGCGCACAACGAGGTCCTCGTCCTCCGGTTTCGGGTCAAAGAAGTATCCAAAAGTAAGATTTATGCGTCATGCGAGAACACGGAAGGAATTGTTAAGGACGAAAATTAAGCTCCCCAAACAGAGGATGGGCATCGATAGTTCACACAACCGGGCCGGAACACCTACCCGACCTGATGATGGTGCGTCCGGTACCTCCAACGAGGCGTCCCTCATAATGGGGTAATGGGATCCGGGAACCGCACCAACGCCATAGGCGTACACATCGTCTACGGTGATCTCTTAACAGTTTTAGCGTTCCAGGACACGAAACGGCAACTAGTGTAAATAAATTAAATTAATTATATTTTCCTTATGCATGGCTTTTGCCGGCCCGGAGGTGTGTGAGCGAGTGCGTGCCTCCGTGTTCGGAGCTTCCACCTGGATGCCTACATCGGAGCCACGGTGCGCCTCAAGGAGATTATGATGGAGGTAAGCAAGGCGTACACGAGGAGTCTTCTTGGAGTGGGCCTTAACGTGCCTCAACGTGCCAGGTTTGCTTCTCCTTCGGTGGAGCATCGATCGGACGGCTCGATGTTCCCAAGACAAGGCTTCCCACTTCGGTGGAAGAAGGAACTACTCATAACTCACATATCGTGCCAGCGGTTGTATAAGTAGTTTTGCCCTCGTTGCTACTTTGCCGTTACCACAGTCAACTCCTCCACTGTGGGCTCCACTCCATTGTGCGATGGGATGTTGGTCACATCGCTTCTCCTTGCTTGCACAACCGTCTCCACTCACGTACTTGGTGAACTTTCGTTTAGGGTCGCAAGAACTTGTTTGCGTGCCTACACACATACACACACCCCACACGCTTTCACGTACGACACGAAAACCTCTGCAGGCGAAGAAAGGACTTCGACGATGGAAAGGACATAAAGATTTCACTAAAATAAGGTGGCGAGTGAATTTATAGGGTTATTTGGAGGCAAACGAACTACTTCCCGGCGACACCCTGCAGCCGGTTCTGGCGGTGTATAGGAACGTCGGAGTAGGGCCTCGGTTCCCTCCAGGAGGAAGGGACTTCGGAGAACTGTTGAGGAAAAGGAGCTCTAACCGATGGGGCACCGATAGGACGCTATTATCGCGCTGGTGAAGATTTACTACTGAGGCTCCTTCCGGGCGCTCCGAGATGATGGCGTAACCGAAAAACGGTTCACTTCCGCCGCAACTTCCTCGCGCTGCTTCACGCCATCCCCTATCTGTCTTTTCTCCTGTTTCCCTCGCTCTCTCTCTCTTTATCGGACAAATTCGCATTTGAGTAAGGGCAAATGGAAAATCAAATTATATTAATGTTTGATAAATTGCGTTACGAAGTAAATCATATGCAAAATTGACGGGATTTTACGTGCGGATGCGGTCACAGGGGAGCTTCCCCGAAAACAGCTTCTTGTGGCGCCGAAGACACAAAACTAAGTCTCCCGCTGCGTACGTTGCCACTATTTTCCGATTAATGAATAATACAGCATCCTCGCGAGCTGAGTACTAGGGTGCGTAGTGGAACAACGACGCTAATGGAAAACTGGGAAGCCAATTACGAAGCCCGCTTTCACATATGGTTACCTTCACCGTGTGTCTTTCTCTCCTCGACGGTTTCTTCCCGGAAAGTAGATGGCGCTTGCGAAATGATTCGAATCAATTTTCGGTTTATTACGTACGTTTTTCGGTGAACCGGCAGTTACCACACATGGGGAAATGGGTTGCTGTGGGATGGAAAATTGTGCTGCAGTGCTCCTCCACGTCGTGGATTGTGCGTTGTGTGAACGCCGTTCGGACGGTGGGTGGATGGTCGTTAATAGTTGATGCGACGCTCAAGGATGAGGTAAGAATATTTATAGGTCTTATGAGTCGCGCTCCCGCTAACACTAACTACCATTACGAACGAATGAACGGGGCCCGTTCCGTACCACCAAGGGATGAGGTTGTGGTCCATTTTGGATCTGGAAAGACCACGAGGGTTGGGTGACTCCCCGAAATGACGACAATGAGCTCCGTACGTGAGCGCGCGTCAAATTGGAAGAACGCGTGTCGTGTGGCGTTCCGATAGACGCAGCTGTCAAATTGGTCCCATACTGGAGCCCATATCGTGACGTTATTACGAGCACGAGTGCCGTACTTTATCGACACCTCGAATCGACAGTGGAACGTAGTGCTCAAAGTTCCTGGTCAGAGCACGACATTATGGTTAAACAATTTAACAAAGCCGGCTTTAATTCATAAACAATTATTCTATAGAGGTATTTATTAACTTTGATCTGATCCAAATTCCTAAAACTAAAGAGTTCAAGTATCTCAACACCTTTTTCGGCAATATGCAAATGTTGAATTCTGAATTTTTAAGACTTTGGACTCAGAAGTTGCTCACCAAAACTGGCCAGAGGCTATAAATTTACCATTGCTGAATGTACATTGCGTGACCTCTAGTGGTCCCCAATAGTCGACTCCATATTTCGACCGTACTTTATCGTCATTCCCAAAATATCCGATGATGGGTGACAGTGGAAGGTGAAATTTGCAAAAATATAGTCCATCCTCACGATGTTGGTGGGTCTTCCGTTTTTTTTTTCGCCATCTCTCGTTCTCGAACTCCAGCCCTCGGTTTCGCTCTAAAACCAAGATAAATTGAGGATGAAGGCATAAAAATTGTGCTCCAGCGATTTTCTTTGCGATTTCTTTCCCCTTCGCGAATGAAAATAATTCCATTCCGGGGCTGGGCTGAACCCTGAAGCCTGAAAGCACAAGCGGAAAAGAAAATACGAACACGGAGGGGTGTACCGCAAGAGGTCCCTTTATTTCACGTCGGTAAATCTTAAAATAGAAATAGGATTGAGGAAAGTTTGCATTTTGTTCCACAGAACCTTGGTGCGGCCCTTTTTTAAAAGGGTGTACCCTTTCCTTTTTTTTCTTCTCCTTGTACAAGTCCTGTTGTTTCGGTGCTGCCAAATTTTATTTGTTCTACTCCATCCCGTTGCAAAACTCTGCTCTCCAGGAAAAATAAAACCCGGGAACGGGGAATAGGAAGGCAAAATCTCGGGCTGGCGAAGAGCGGGCAAATGCAAAACTCTTGTAAGAAAGTATTATTTATAGCCACTGACAGCTTTCGTTCGGATTCCGCCTTCCAGCCCGATGCTCCGCCGTTGTGTTCCGGTGGCTCAGGTTTCCTATTTGATTATTTGGGTGTTTCTCGTTCTTGCTGGTACAATTTTTCGAACCAACACAATTTTGTTCGCGAAAAGTTTGCTTAACTACCGCTGGCGATTTTTTGGGTACATTTTTTTTTATTTCATTTCCTATTGGATTCCGTTTTTTACTGCCCGAAATTGTAAATTGAAGTTTACAGTTTGCTACTAAACTTGTTCGAGTAATTGAAAAGCAACCTGGGGCCAGAAGATCGGTTCTAGCAAATAAGAAAATGGATAAAAACTTGCGGTTTTCCCACCACCATCAGGCCTTTAATACCATCATTAAACAAACTTGTCTTGCCTTCGCCCGAACGTGTCCGCCAACTTTTGCCCTATACTGTTGCCGTTGTAAACAAATCCATTAGACATACAGTGGAGGCACACAGGCAAAAAAACAACACGAAATAAAAGAAAGCTGCTTCGAATAATACCCAAAATCCATCTCGAGCGAAAACATGCGGAAATGTCGATTGTTTTTGTTTGCTCTGCCATCTAATTTTCCGCAATCGTTGAGAAGACATCCCGACGACGACGACGACGACGTTTCGAAATTTGACTGTACGTGCGATCCGGGCTTTTGTTTGTGGATGTGGTGAATTTTTGTGCCGTCGTTGTTGTTGTTGTTTCGCTGCAGAAAAGACCTTCTCCCCCTCTTTCAGGGGTATGCGGATTAAGGAAAGTGAAAGAAAAGCGATGAAATGATATATTTTCTCTGTATATATTTTCGGTACACGCACACACACACAGTTTCACAGACACACCAAATAAAGGCACATGTCCTGGGGCGGAATTCGACTCCGGTCTCTGCTTTCCTTCTTCTGCTTGCGAGGACCAGAATGTTGGGATTGCCATGCTGCCACGTGCAAGGAGAAGGAAAAGTCAGTCGACGTGGAGAAAGTCCTGCGCTGGTGAGAGCTCATAGGTTCCTCCCCGAGTGGATGAAACTGGCAACCGGGAAAGAATCATTTATTTGACAATTCAATTAATGTTTTCGAATGTACATCCGGCGCAGCGCCAGGTCACGTTGACGGCATCACAACAACCTGCCGGAAGTCAACCGATATCCGGAGATGGTGCCGCTGCAAACGACACGCGCAAACGGGAGGGGGGGAGAAAAAATCAGGTCACCGGCCAGAATCGAGCCAGCACTTCCGAGCGGGAGCGTGTGGGTGATGAAACCGAAAACGTGAATTATCCAATCAAAACGATCTCCAACTCCGGGTGGACCTCGAGCTCTCTCGGGTCGTAATTTGTACGCGAAGAAATTTGATTACTACTTCGGTGCGGATGGAAAAACCATATACGTGACCCACGCTCGGGAGATCGTTTCCATGGAGTGCGTCGGTGTAATAATAATTGCGCAATATGGCCCCGGCAAATTTACCGATACCCGCGCTGACATAAATCCGGAATGTCAACAGCAAACGATGACGATAATGAACGTTGATAAAACATACCATTGCCTTGGGCAGCAAGCAAAAGTAACGCTGCTTTAGCATTTCACAAATTATTACCAAGGAGAAAAAAAAAACTGTGCTTGTCTCTAAATTGGATTTCAAAGGTATTCGTGGGCGTTGTAGTCCCTCCAAAATGTTGATGCCGCCGTACTTGCAATCAAATTGATGAAACCTACACCGTTCCAACTTGTTTGTCTATTTGCGACAGATTGGCCCGGAATTACTTTGCGTCCAAAATTAGGTAAAAACTTGCCCTATGCTAAAAAGGTAATATTTTATGGATGTAACCTTAGTTCACTAAGACCTTGGTGTGGGCAAAACTCTCCTTCCAAAAATTCCATAAAACACTTTTCGTCCGTATTCTGTGCAATTTTCAAAAACTTGAAATGAATATTGCTACTAAGAAAAGCAGGTCCTAAGGAAGTGCCTTGTTATTAATCACAAGTTACACGGGTATACAAAGTGTGCAACTGAACTCACTAGAACACGCACGATACAACCAAGTACGTATCTAGGCCAACAACCTGTACCTGTACACCTTCGGTTCTCCAAATTCACCCCAAAACATGTCTGACTACACCAGGTTTACATGGGCTGGAAGTTTGTATGCACTTGTTGTCGGTGTACTTTATGGAAGCCCAGCCTGACGTCCGCATCCTTGGCTTAGTTTGCTCAGCGTGGCCCGGTTTGTGTGCTTGTGGCGTTCTAAATACCCGCTTATGCCCTCCTTTAATTCCTCGACATTAAAACCCAAACGCCCGGAATCCTGGCGCGAAGCGTAGACGTTGGTTCACCACACATGCACACACGGTTGTAACACGATGTTGCCCTTGCGTGGTCCAGCGTTCCAGTGTTCGTCGCAACATTCTAACCCGGGGCCGAGCATGTGTTCGTGCGGAAGAATTCTGGCTTCCTTCCGGACGAGGTTGTTGCACTCGTGTGCTCAACTTCTTGGTCGAAAAGTTGCCCCACGGGCAAGAAGTAGAGCCGGCGAACCAACCAATCTACACAGTAGCGCAAGCCAACGTCCTGAAGGAAGCTCGAGGTCGTGAAGAGGAGCTGGAGTTAGTGACAGCAAAAACCGCATCGTGCCACGGGGAGCTAAAGAAAAAAAAGAAACAAAACGGATACAGTGGGAGGAAAATGGACACGGACAAACTTTTCGCCGACGGCGTCCACCGTAAGTCCGGGGTTTTTTCTTCTTCCTTCTACTCCGTCCGGGAAAATGTGTATCGTTCATCCGAGAAATGACGGCTGAAGCCCGGATGCTCCGTTACGCGGATCACTCCATGACAGGACAACACGACAGATTCCGACTCTCGAGAGCTGCAGGATATACACCTAGTGACAACAACCGAGAAGCCGGCCGGAAGCGTTTTGTGGCGTTGGGGCGGGGTTGGGAAAAGTCAGCGAAAGGCTAGCTTAGCCATCGGGAACAACTGGAGACGCTATTCTGCGAACCGCTTTCAGAGTGCCGTACGATGGTAGCGTGATGGATGAAATTTTGAGTGAAAGTTGTATTAAAAGCTTTTAAATTAGTTTACGGGCGCGCAAGCGTCCATTCTCGATGAAGCTAATGAGAACCGGGATGGCTCTAAATCTTTTCCAAGCGCGGGGGACAACAGAGATCCACAATTCCGTACACTGGAAACCGTGCAGACAAGTCAAGGGATAAGAGATTGTTTGCGACTCATGTATAGCTCCCTCGTAAGTGGTTTGCAAATACATACTACATCTAATTACGACCAACGATTGGTGAGATGGTATTGAATGTTATTTTTATTAATTTTTAATGTCAAAATCGCATATCCTAGGTTAGAGCTTCGTAAACCAAATTAAAATGTGATTAAATAATTTTAAAATACGTTGATGGTTGCTTCTTCATTTTCAAGATTTTCACGAAACATTAAACATTTTGAATTCGAAATTTACTCACACGTGTACTTCTTTTCTTTTTCTTCGTTTCAGGTATGTTTCATAGCCAAGAATTAAGCGAAATTCAGATCGCAAGATCCAACGAAGCAGATACATCCTTTTCCACCCGAACACATCCTACAACGAGTTGCGTCAAGTTGCTGATGGATCCAAGTAATTTTGTTCTCGAAAGTTATAAGTTGTTAATGAAACGTCATGGGAGTTAAGAATGTATACTAATTGGTTGGCGCGGAACCGGGTTAATTCTAGCGCTAATCAACCCCGGTGTACGGCCTATGGTTTTGGAAATCTTCCCCGTGGGAGCTGTCGGGAAAAATGTTCTCGCTGGTACGAAGATCCTTCACGTGCACGTTCCCTTCTTATAAATTCCGGCCGGCTGCAGCCGGTGTTCGGGAAGCAAGCATCCTAGGCACCCGCCAAAAAGGCTGGAATGCGGAAAACGCTCACGTCACACTTGGCGAGAGGGTTCCCGTGAAAATTCTCCGTTTTTTGCAGACGTCGCGTCTTTGACCCACTTCCGCCGTCGACGTCTCAAAGGAAAACTGGATTCGTTTCACGCGCTCCGGGAACCCGGTGTCGTGTCTGATGAACTTCCTAATGCTCTCTCGGCGTAGACGTGCGGACGTGCGGGTACTTATGGCAATTGTGCCACCACGTAGATTTCAATTAGCCAAACAACACCGGCACCAGAGCACCTGCTAGCGGGCGCCCGGATTTTCCCCCGGCAAGGAGCGCAGATTCGCATGACTTCCAGCAGAGAAAATCTTCCAAAAATATCAGGAATTCGTCAACTTTTGCGCCCTACCTCATCAGACGGACGGTTTGTCTTTTCCCCACGTGCAGAACAAACATAATTTTCCCTTTTGTGTCAAGCGGAAAGTCGCACCGGAGTCGAAACGACAAATTGCGACAAAAGCGATGTGTCTCCCCACCACCCTCCCCTTTCATACCTTCAACGACCGTCGTGGGAAATTGAAGGCATCATTGTTTCGCACCTTTTCTGGGATCAGCACTTTTCCCGACCACGCTGACGAATTTTGTGATTTCAAGTCGAAACTTTTCCCCAAATTGCGACTTGCGACCGCGTTCGCGTTGAGGCTCTCGGGTAAAGGATTTTCCTCACCGAAACCCGTTTCCCCCGTTGGGCCTCAGTTTTTCGGTGATGGTGGTGGTAATGATTATTCCGAGAGCACCGGGCCGTAGGTAAATACGCACACAGTAACTCCGCGAAAGTTATGATAAAACAAATATTAAATATAATTTCTCAATGTTGAAAAGTTATTACCGAATGGCGAACCGAATGGGGAAAGGTCTTTCCCCGGGTGGAAGGAAGTGGGTTGCGGGTTCTAGGTTCTATTGAAACATCGGATGAAATTAAAACATAACCCTTTTTCGCGCCGCGTGCCCTTTTTCAACGTGCTGTTGATGATGACGGAGCGGTGTATGTGTATTTTCCTGCAACCTTTTCCACAGCCGGGTAGAAGGGCGGAGGAAAGATGAGTTGCAAAGGGGAAAAGTCGTCAGCAATAATCATCCGTAGGTTGTTTTTTCCGTTTCCTTGCCTCGTAGTTTGTCCTTGGAGGGGTGCCATCATGTTTAAGCACTTTTAAAGCCTTACTTTCACAAATGTTTGTCTTACGTTTCCCGTTCTTCTTTGTAACGCAAGGGTACGAGTTTTGTTTTTCTTTTCCCAGCCCTAAAAACAGGGGGGGGGGGTGGAAGGACTTTCTCCCGGCGGGGTGCGTTCAGTAAGGTTTTTCCTTTCTTTTTACGTTCAAAGCACGACTCGATTTTTCCAGTTATCAGGAGTCGGTGATGAGCTCCTGACATTACGAGCCTGGCACCAGGCAGCAGTCATCGTCAGAATTGTTGCGCTCGTTCCGTTCAGGACCACCCTTCCCCTTCCCCTTGCACCCCGACCACTTACCTTTGACCTACAGCACCAAACACGCAACCCTGAGCAAAAACCCGTTTTCATTAAAATCCTTCCCAAAGGGTGGTGGGGTAAGAAAATCGGAGGACACTCCGCGGGACACCGGGCGGGACGACGACGACGTGCTGAGTCAGCCGGGCTCGATGCTTTTTTCCTCCTGGTTGCTTTGTTAGGCATCTTTTTTTATTTCCTTCCCCCTCTTTTCGTGTAATTTTCCCCGGTTTTTTTTTCATTCTTTTTGCACAATCCTTTTCGGAAGGAGCCTTTTTCTCCGCCATCAGAAAATAGGATAATCACCACCACCAGCCCCTTCCATCAAGCCCAGCCCCATCTGTGGCCCTTCACCAACACCTGGCATGGGGGTTGTTGCCCCAACCCTTGTTTTGTTTTTTTTTTTTGCTTTGTGTTGCCCTTTTGTTGAATCTATTTCTTGTGCACGTCTCGTGATATTTTGCTTTAAAGTATCCGTGAGAAAAACGGGGCTTTACAACCACTTGTACGCCGGGAAAAAACGGGGAACCTTCCTCGTTCTTTTTTAGAGGTGATAATTTATCTACCGTCGGAAAATGAAGTTTTTCCTACCGTCGAGAAATACGAAAGGGGGAAGAAAATAACGCTTAACACTACACCACAATGTTAGTTCAGCCAGGAGTGCAAAAAGAAAAGAAAAGAAAAAACGGAGAAAAGTGGAATGGAAAAACAACTCCCCCCTTTGGGTGGGCTTACATTTGATTGTTACCTCAACACCTTCCGATGAACTTAAAGTATTCATAATTGGCAGGAAGAAGGACGTAGGTGCAGCGCTGGTGTTTGTTTTCGTTGCGTTGAACAAGTTTTTGTATTTTTTTTCCTCCCACATCACAAACGCTTGTTTGTTCTATCATTTACTACAAACGAGAACCTCCTTACGGGAGGGACTTTCGGTTTCCTAATTGTCGTTTTTGTTGGCCAAAGTATGCTCAAAGGCGATTGTTGTGTTTCTGCACTAATTACACGACGAGCGAGGCCCGGAACTAGCAGCCCTGTTTGCAGTTCTACTTTCGTTTCAATTTATCCCTTTCTGTACAGAAGAGATCCTTTCTGTTTTTGTTTTTTCGCCGTTCAGTCTCTGTCCTGTCCATTTGCCAGTTTTGCTCAATTAATGAACGGACGGGTCAGTGTTTAGTTTGCTTCCTGAAGCACCCTCCAGCTTTCATTCGTGAAAGCACCATTTGTGTGTCTGTGAGCTTAGAACTGTTCTAAAAATTGAATTTTGGTGTCAACGGTGAATGTAAACAAATTAATCCGCTGTCAAAACCGGCTCTCCTTGGCCGGAGAAAAAAACGAGAAAAAGGAAAAACTCCGCCAATGGAAATGTATTCAATTTGTCACAGAAAACTTTCACTCAATCAGATTCACTCTCAACCTTTCCCCCTCCTTCCTTCTTTCAGGTCCTTCTCCCAATCGTTGGTTGTGTGAGTTATAAAATTTCGTTCCGGAACCGAATGCTTTCCGGTGAAAAGCCTTTAAAGCACACTGCGCTCGAGCTCTCGAGGGTTGGTTTTTATTTTCCTTTTCGTTAATTTTTGGCCAACTTTGGGGAAAACCTACCTGCCATTCTTTTCGGCCCTTTTTTCCGAAGGGTTGGCTTTTTGACCCTCGTTTCCCGTTTCCCCAAGGCTGTGTCCCCGGGAAATCCTGGTCAGGTGGACCCACTGTGTGTCATCTTGGGTACCGTGAAAACCATACATATGTACGTGTGTGTGTGTGTTGTTCAATGGAGTCGTCCTGTGCAAGATAATCTTTGCTTTGCCAGGCGGAATCCTTTGACATGTCCTTTCGGCTCTTGTATTTGCCTTTTTTTTTGTTTTACGTCTGCCAGCATACTTAAGAGCCGCTCGAGATATGGGGAGAGGCTTTTCTACTGGACGCGGGAGGTGAGTGGCTCGGTTTTAGCGTTTGTCATGTCGAGAAGGGCACCTTGTTTTCCCTCTTTCCATTAGCCTGCAACATCCGGTTCCACTTTTGATGCGGAGGACCTAAAGCCGACAAGCTGACCATGTACGCGTCGCTGGGTTGGCTGTAACTGTGTTTGAAGTTGACCAGACTACAGCCATGTTGTAGGGAACCCATTCCATACACTCTTTCCCTTCGCCTGAAAATTGGGTGAGTTGGAATGGAATATTTTTGTTATCATAATACCTTTACAACTCCAGGATTCCGGGATGTGTGCAGGACACACGGGACTTCCGGAGCGGGAGCCCCCGCTGCGCTCGGGAAAACCTTGGATTGAAAACTTCCAGAGGAGCAAATCCACCCGTTTGCCCAAGCCCTCGCGTGTGTGGGTTTCGCCCTGCTCGAGCGCTAGTGTGACATTTTCCACAAAAAGGGTCGATATCAAAGGCTCACCACAGCAGGGTGTCTAGTTTGTGCGTCCAACCCTCCCCCATTTCCTCCTCCTCTCGGGGAAAATCCCTCTCGGATCTCATGTTTTGCATACTTTTTAATAGCCAACGAGCGACGCCGCAACCCGAAACAAAATGTGTCCGGCAAACGGGTTTTCGAACGAACCGATGTGTTGTGGTGTCGGTGTTTCCACAAACGGTCGGCTCCAGATGGGCTCAAGGAACCCCTTGTCCGCAGTGTCGCAGCCGGTGGAAGAAAAAGAACACCCGAGCCCGAGACCTGACCGGCTGGACACCGGTGTGCAATTTATGGTTCCAGTTGTCTCCGTTTGGAAAAAGACGTCACAGCTTGTTACGAGGCGCACAAGTGGCCACACAAGTTGGGCAGGGACGGGGGAGAAAGGGAGGAGGTGGGAAGTACACATTGTTGTTCTTACATTGTCCACCCCGAATGCCGGCTCTCCTTTTTCAGCCTTCCTCCTTCCGTGCGTGACTGTGGCAGGGAAATTAATAAATTTTCCATCATTTACACACCGTTTGACACAACGGTGGGAGGGAGAGGGGAAAGGGGGAGGAATGGTAGGCTAGCCCGGTGGGTTTCTTTCTTTCCCCCGAGCCCACATTGTAGCCACTTCAAAAAACCAACCGGAGGAGATTCTTTCCAGAACAACTTCCAGGGGTGGGAGATTTGAGAAAACATCAATCCCATCCGGGGAGATCTGTGGGCTGGCGTGGACATTGTAGACGATTTGTTGCGACGCCTAGACGATGTACAATGGCCGCCATGTGGCCACCGGGTACGGCAAGCATAATGCGTTCTGCTTCGGTCCTGCTTCCGGTCCGTAGCATAATATAGTACGTATTTCGCCCGGGTCCTTTGCTATCCTTTGCCAGATCGCTCATCTTTCCCGGCCGGCGTGGTTGTAATCGTTGTCTTCCTCGCCATTACCAGCGTCGCCATCATCATCATCACCGTCGAACGATGGACGATGGGTAGTAAAACCGGATTTTCTTCACTTGAAATATTTAATTTATCGCAATCCGTAGTCTAAACAGGCAAATCCGACGGCGTCGGGGTACTCGTCTGGAGTGGGTTAGTTCCTGCCGGTCATTCGCCATCTCTCGCTCTCTATCTCTCCCCCCGTTCTTGGCTTTCCGACTTGGCCAAGGACCAACTCCAAGGGTGCCCTATAGTACTCTCGGCCTCAGACCGAAGCCCACTCTCACAGTGATGAAGATGCAATCCAATTTACTCGCACGTCCAGTCCGAGAAGTCCAAAACCCCCTTCATGGCCATCTTTCACCAGGGCAGCAGAAGTTCCACAATCTCCGTGCCTCAAGTGGCTCTTATCTCCCGAGGGAGAGGTTTTTGCGTAACTAACGTCGCCCTTCAGAGCATTCCGCCGGTCTCTTCCCGGCCAAATGCTGCTGATTATGAATGCACCCTTGTCAGCGTGTGCCGGGCGCATTTATCCATTCCCAAGCGCTAAGGAGCGTTGATGGAATATAAGAGAAGCTAGAGCTAGCGCACCCCACAATCCTGTTACGATTTTCACTTTGCAACCACTCATTGGAGTACGCACTCGTTTGGCGTACGCCAACGCATTCGGCCACATACACACACATTCTGGACGCATCAGAGGCAGAGGCGAACCACGGAGTCCAACTCCAGAAGGATAATACGCCCTCATCACCGACGTCCCGAAGGCCAGGTTTGAGGAGAGAAATCGGCAGCGGGCTGACCTGAAGAAGTAGGCTAAGTCGAAGTGGGAAGCCAAACCACCGTTCTATCCATCCATCTAGAGCATCCATCCGCCAAGACCTAGGGTTTTCCGTGCAGGTCCAACTTTTCTCTTAGCGTGTACTGCTCGTTTAAATAGTTCGGTTTATTATTGCAAACCGAACGGACGCAACAGAGAAATAGGAGTTCTTGGTGGAGGAGGAGTAGTTCGGTTTATTAAATTATTTCAAAAGCCTCCTTCATAGCTTTTGCCCCCCGTACCAGAACACGCGATGATAGGGATGAGTCCTACCAGAGTGCAATGACTTCTGGAACTCCATGGAACTAAAGGTTGGAACCAGCTATATCCAGCTATAGTTGGTGCTTTCTGCTAAAAGGTACTTTTCTCTTTCAATTGTTGTCCACGTCGGAATGGAATATTTCCCTCCGGAATGCAAGACAAACCTCTGGGCCGTGAAGTGGAGTTGTGAACAGGAATCTCTCCCGAGGGCTGGAATTAGTCTCCCGGGGGGATAGCTGGGAGGCCTTCGACCAGCCAGATTCACCATCGGAGGCGTCGGTCGTCGCAGACATTGAAAGCAGCCATCAATTCGCATCACTGCTAAACGGTTTAGAATGTGCAACCGACACCCGAAACAACAGGGGCGCACCTACCGGGTCCGTGAGGTCACGTTGGCGTCGACACCAGTCCATTCCAATCCTGCGGGATAGAACTTGACACGATCATCAGCGTCGGCGAAAAACCAATGCAGCGAATAACGGCCCGCCCGGTTTGAGGGGAAAGAAAAACGACGAAAAGAAAGACCTGCAGCTTAAAACTGTCCGCAGAACCGAAACCAGTGCACCGTCGCCAGCACGATTTTCGGGTGGGATTTTCCAAGCCATCAAGTGAAGTGGAAAATCGTCCGGAGCCGGAGAAGAGACAAAAGCGACCAGTAGCTGTCGTAGTAGACCGTCGTAGACGCGAACGTAACGCGTTACGGAACGTTCGCCTAGCGTGTTTTCCACCCTCCGGTTGGAAAATCCGGCTCTATTTAGACTCCCCAAAAATCCAATCATCATCAATGGTGGTGACCGTGAACCGAAACGAAAGCGGACAGCCATCCTTCTGTGTGGGGCGGGCCCTATCCCTAAACCAACTCCAAAATAAGCCAACACAGACACACACAAACAGGGGCTGACTGATATGACGTCGTCGTCGGTCTGGCCGAACAACGCTGCTGATGCACTCGCTGCCAGCTTTGGTTTGAGTTTGTTATTCACATACACAGGCAACAACCATGAGGGAGAAAGGGATATCGATAGAAGGGGAAGGGAGGATGGTCTTTGCTGCGGGAAAGTGGCGTGGAATTCCAAATTGAATTTTATTGTTATTTTGGAAAATCTATTAAAATGGTGTGAAATTAATAATAAATTATATTAGATTTTATAGATTTATGCCATCGAGGCGACCGCAAAAACCCTCGGAACACATGGGAGCCACCCCACTCGCGGGGAAAATGGGAAAAATGGACCTAGTGTAGGGGTCGTCGTCGCTTCGTCGTCGGCCATTGCCCAAACCCCGTAGCGAAATCGTCGTTTCCTTCGATTTCACTTTCAGGACGTTGCTGTCCTGTCCAGCGCAGGCCATGGCTTGAAAGGTTCGCCGCACGACCGGAGAGCAGGGCGAAAGCAATCATTTTGGCTAACCGCAGACCCCCTTTCCTCGGTTCCACCCATGGCACCCCGAGAATGGAGTGAATTATCTCGAGCCTCACATTTGATACATTTTATGAGGGGATTTAGACCCGGGGAAGGATGGGAGCAAATCCTCCTCCCGGGGACGTTCTCTAGCCTCCAGCAGCCTGCAGGACACGGAACCGACCGGGGGTACCGGGTGTTTCTCGTCCGCTTTCCCCCCCGACTGCGACTGCTGAATTAGCGATTAAACTTATTGCTCTACACGTAACGAATACGAAATTTGCTTTCCTTCGGCGTTTATTCTGTAGAGGGACGTTTAGAAAGAAGGCGAAGAAGAGCGATAAAAAAAGTGTAAGAGAAAAACCATGGGGATACCATTGCGGATTCTTACTAAAACCCCATTTTGTGTAGAGTAAATTGGGGCTTGAATGTGCGTCGAGTGTTTCAAACATACCGAGGTTAGAAAGACTACCAAAATAGAAGGATAAATAAAAGTAATTTAAGTTAAATGATTGAAACAAAAAATCAAGTTGACACCAAACTAGATATAAATTTGAATAATTTAAGTAACATTGCTATCAATATTCACCAGAGATGTTTCAATTGCCAAAATAACTGGTGTTTGTGGTTGTTTTTTACTGCTTTAGTTTCTGTACATCTTTTGGCCGTAATCCTTCAATGGTTTTTGCTTTTAAAATAATTGAAATGAAGAAAAATTTTAAAGGAATTTTCATTCTTAAAACAAATAAGATTTTCTTCTGCAAATATTAAAGTAGAGGAGTGTGGTGGATTGAAAATTTATTAATATTTTCAGCAAACTTTCAAATCAGGGATACTCCTTGTTATGAAAATGAAATCAGCCCTTTTACCATAGAAATCAGACTGTTGGTCATGAAACAAACACAAGAATTTCATGTGATGATTTAGAAATTTCCAAATTTTAAATCACATTCCTCTACTTCAAATGTCTACTGTAACGGTTGTCCGTGAAACAAATGCAATAATTTTCCATGTATTTTTAAATTTCATTTTCAGAAATTACTAAAATCATAAAAAATTGTAATACCTTTCCTTTGAAAGTTAGACTGTTGTTCGAGCTATGTTTTGTTAATTCATTAATTTTGTTAAGGAAAACACTTTTGTTCATTTATTGGTTCTTAAGAATATGTGAAAGTAAAGGTTAGAAGCACACTCTTGCGCCACTTTGCTCTTTAAATATTCGATTGCAATGTTGCCCCGGGCTTGTTCTAGTGCGGTTCAAACTGAGGTTCTTCAAACACAGACAGACACACATACACACACACAAGCGCACACTTACTTACATCCTGACCCAGTTTCGAAACAGGAACTTGCCCAGGAGCGCACGCAAATATTCCATATCCCACAACCGATGTCGGAGCGCCGTGGAAAGTATGAGATTATTTTATTATTGCACTTTAACGCTAGAATCGCTTGCGGCACGAAGAACAAGAGCGGGCTGGGATGTTAAGGCTGTAGGGGAGGGGAGCTTACCATGGAGGTGGGGCACAGTTCCAGTCGCTCGTAAAATCCGCTTTCGTCAGCTTCTCCCCGTCTCGTCCCGGGTGGAGCGGCCTGTGTCCCGACGCTCGATCCTTTTCCCCGATGCAAGTGTGGGTAGCAAAAAGAAGGAAAACCTCAAACCCCTCGCACCAGTGTGTGTGCGCCCATTTTACCTCTCAGAGGGCGTACATTACACACCTGCTACCCGGTATGAAGCCGGGTTGAAAAATTCTCCCACGGTACGGAGCACGAACACATGGACGGTTTGGTGGAAGCTCATTCTTTAGCTCTCCCATCCCCGAACGCGCCCGGGATCTTGCTCCTCAGGCGCCTTCGCCCGGCTCGAGTGCACATGTCTGTCGCTGGAGGAAGACGCCGCGTCATGAAAAGCGTCATAATCGAACGATTCTCAAGGACTTACCCCCGCACGGGAAGGGCGTGGAATGGCAGATGTTGGGCGAACGTTCATTCACTTTGATCATGAAGGATTCGAACAAATTGCCGCTATGCGCTCCTTGGACTCGCTCCTCCTCCCACTCCTCTCCGGCGCGATCCAACTCAGCTGGGGATCGTCCAGAATGGTTTTGGATTCCATTCCTTTGAAACCGCCCTCGCTCGTATGCGCTTAGTCTTATCTTTTCCCGTTCCTTCCCGGCTGAGGGGAACCGAAGGTGCGCACAAATGTGCGAGCATAATTTATTCGACATTCTTACGTTTTGCTTCCTTTTTTTTCTTTCTTTTTGCTTACCTCCCCCGACATCGCCGGGTGAAACAGAAAAAGGAAAAACTTTCCCCCCCATTCCCACGTAAATTTTCCGCGAAATTGAGATGTGGTGAGATGTGGTGGTTTCGGTGGAAAAACTATTACGATATGATTACCATTTTGCACATCGGAAAACGCGAACCGTGTTTTCCCTCCATCAGGGTTTCTTGTGAACTCGTTGTTCTTTGGAAAGGTGCTTTTTTAATACTCAACTTCCTTCGAAATAAGTAAATTCACGTACGTCGAAGATGGATCCGTTTCAGGTCGAAATAATTACACCACAGAAGTTGTTTTGTTCCATTACCAATTAGTGATTTGTTCGAATTTGTTCGAACTCCCGCCCGCTATAAGTTAGATAAATTTTCTTGTTCGCTTTTATGCTTTCCTATATTGATCTTCTTAAACCAGGGATTTGTTTAAGGCAGCAATTTCGCGGGAAAAGACATTTTTGCTCATACTTGATCCAACTTGCTCGCTTTTCCCATTCGAAACCCATCTGTACGGTTTCGACGAAAGACAAAAAGTTAGTTAAGCAACTTTTCTCTTTATTCGCCTTCGTTTCCTTGAAGGACTGGGAAGAATGAACAAAAAAAATCTCATACACACACAAATTGTGGATTGACGTCAGGAAAATTAATCCATGGAAAAATCAAGAATCTGGTTGGCAAAACTCTAGAATACCCGCCTTTTTCCCCGGAATGGGAAACAAAACGTCAACAAATGCGCGAAATCCGCCAGCTTCCGGAATGGGTTTCTCGTCTCGGTTGTCATGTTTTACATACTTCCCGCTCGCACAAAGTTATATTATCATTCTGGAAACCAAGAAAGCATGACAATCTGGCGTGCACTTTCCCTCCTTCCTTGGCTGCCGGCGAGAAAAGGGACACGAAAAGTTCGCGATCATCCAGCGACCGTCAGCTGACTTTGGCGGGGTTTTCCTTCTTTTTTCTCCCTTGACTGCCTGACTCCGGCCGGAAGCCAAAAGTTGGGTAGGAGGCGGCCGAGGGTTTTTCCCGGGTCACGGTGTCGAGGTGCGCACATATTTGTATGCATGAGCATTACATGCGTCTGTTTATTCAGGCTTTTCCCGGGCCAGCCAGAAGGTCTTCGGTAAAGTTGGCAAACTTTGTGTGCATATGTGTGTGTCTTCAGGCCATGGCAGAACCCGAGTCACGGTGGGTGGTCCTTCTTGGTTGACAGGGGAGGAGGGGATAACGACAGCGGGGAAAGAATGCCACAACGACGAAAACCTCTTGTTTGGAGAACAACATATCGCATCTCCTCAGGACGACGAATCTCGAAACCGGTCCGGGGAGTTTTCCAAAGCCCTTCAGCAGCCGTCGCCCGGCACCCGGCACGCTACGCGTGTGTATTTGTTTTAACTTTAACGAAGGAAAATATTGTTCTTCATCGAGCCGAAAACACACACACGCGCGCGCGCGCGGTGGGTGAGGGAGGCAAAATAAAAACACATTTCGAGGAAAACTCCACACACGACGGTTTCGCCCGCTCTTGGCGGGACGGAAAATTCAGTCGCAGCAACCGCGCACGGCCACGTGCTGGGAAAACCAACCACCCCATGGTTTCCCTCTTTGCACGATGGTCAGCTGGCTCAGGGTCATTAGAAATTCATCATCACCGACACTTGGGACAACACACTTGGTAGGAGAAGAAGGGTTGTGTGGTGAAATTAATTGATATTTAGCCAAACGCTCTGCCCTCCCGTCCGTCCGAAGGATTATCCCTTCCGCCGGAGGACGCAGGAGGAAAATAGCTAAATGTCTGTGCGAATGAAACTAATTCGTGTGGGTTGTATTCATTGTAACAACACATTAGGATTTGTTTAACACGTTGACTGCCAAGCGTTTCTAGACCACTTTACGAGTACAATCTTTTTTGATTAAATTGGTCTATGATATGTTTTAAACAGTCGGTTTTCTATAACTGAGCAAAAATTTTTCTTCTCAAAGAATTAATTTTTAATATTATCATTATTTTTATGCTATATTTTCATATATTTTTGGGGCAAAAACATTTTCGAACTAATGAATTTTCAAAAATAATAGACATGGTAGTCAACGTGTCATGATAAAACCTTAAATTTTGTTGCTCACTTATTGAAAGGTTTGATAAGAATTTGGTTCGTTTTTAACGAATCTTTCCATAATCCGCAAAATATGTTTGATGAACATTTCAATTGAAAATATCTTTGTATTTAAACCAAAATTGAAAAATTATTAAATCAATTATATTATGGAACGGTCTACCATTTTCTAAACCCATTGAAATGTACAATGATATAATGAAAACCAGCCTAAAAATGGCCGAGCACATATGGCAACCAAAGCACTCCCTCCCGTGAATGCGGCACGTTTCACCAGTTCAACCCCTTTACGCTCCGAATTCGCAACAATTTATCAACGTTGAAGATTACTATCGGCATCGTATCGGAAAATACATTCAACAGCCCGGGAAGGGTTGGCTACGTACTGGAAAACCCCTTTTTTGCCACTCGTTTATACAGCGACAGCGCTGCTAGATCTCTAATGACTAGGTCCAGCTTTTCCCCATCAGACCCTCTGTCCTTTAATCCTGGCATTCCCTTTTTTGCACGATAATCTGAGATAAAAATCATCTACCTATACCGGTACCATTGCCCGGTGCCTGGTTGGCTGCCCCTTTTCATTTGTTCCAAGCCTTCTCCTACCCACCACCCACCGGAAAGGGAACTGAGTCATTAGTGCAAATATTTTGTGGGAAACTGCTCACCCTTTTCTGCTTGTGATAGAACAAAAAACCCCTTTCCCCGATTGTTGATGGTAGACGACGGCAAACGCCCCCGGAGCGAGTCGTGTTGATAGGATGAAGATTATCTCTCCGATGCCTGGGCAAGAAGAAATGAATGCTTTCGCCCGAAAGAAAGTTACTTCGTAGTGCGTAGGTGGCGGGTGAGTTAATGATCGTCCCGATAAGTACGATACCGACGAGGTACCATCGAATGGGAATGGCTTTAAAACCGAACCTGGGCAGCAATTGCTGCATGGTAATGAAATTTAAGTCACGATACCTTTTAATGGGACCTTTGTTTTCTGGTCCCCCAAACCGCAGCCTCTCTCTCTCGACAGCTGAGGACGGCTAGAAGGCAATCGGAACACTTGAGCTTTTGAAGTGGTTGTGGTCCCGTATCGAATTTCTCATCAAGAATCCTCGAGTCCTCCCCACGTGTCCCACTCCCTCTGCGAAAACACTAATCTTCACCCAATTTGTGCCCAGGCGACAGACCACCATCCCCCCCAAGGGATCTCATTTGTCACCGGGCATCGCGCAGGACAGGACGACCACTTTGGATCGTAAAATATTGTCGACCGCCTTGGATGCCGAAAACCACATTAATCTGCAACACAACAGCGCACGCCTCGGTCTCAATAGCAATATCCGTTTTTTTACCCCACTTTGGAGTTAGGAGTTTGGAGTTGGAGTTAGGGGCAGCCCACAAAACGCAAGCTGTACAAACATGAAACAATGATTAATTAGTGTAAAATCAAAATGAAACATTATCACGAGCATCCTTCAATCTCCCGGCAACACCAGCGCCTCAAATCACTTCTTCCCCGGGACGGCAGTCGCTTGATTTGATGAAAGATCTTATCCACCCCACGCTCGCTCTCTCTCTCTCCCCGCGAGTGTCCCGAAAAGTGCGGGACCAAGAATCTGCAGTCAGCACCCGGCGACCGCAGATTAAGATAAAAACTGTGTTTCCTTTACATTAACCTCCTTCCGCTGCCTGCCGACCCGTTCTGGTCCGTAACCTCATCTGGGACTTCTGACATCCGAAGGACCCGAGGCCCGAAAAACCCGCACCGGAATCCAATTAAGATACACTGCGGCGAATGAGAGTGAGTGCGCTTTGTTTGTGTCGATGTTTGATGCGGCCGGGTTTTGGGGTGATGACAAAAAGAAAAGGGGTTGAAAAAGACACCCAACCACAATGTGACGCAAAGTTCCGAAGTACACCGAGGGCCCCACGAGGGTTAACTTTTTGGCGTAAGTGAGAACCGCACAAGAACAGCCCAAGTGTTACCATTCCTTAACCCGTCGTCAAAACCCGATTCTCCCCGATCACACGGGGCGGGAAAGAAAATGTCAATTAAGAAACATTAAATCGAATGACTTTTTGGAAAACCTCCCGAAACTCCCATATTAGTGGGTGGGTGGGTGAAATGGAGAGTTCAAGTGAGATTGATTACAGTACATTTGCTCCACTTTGCGACGGAGGGTTGGGTTTCGTGAATACTTAATTGAAAAATAACAATACATAATCTCACCATTACGTCATGTTGTTGAGGTTAATAATTAGAACCGAATCGTCGGTAACGTCGGGCGACACATTCGACTTCCCCCGGAAAGGATATCCTTTGGGGCTTTTTTTTGTCTTCCCTCCCGCATGTTCGCTCATTTAGCATAAGAAAGCCATCAGCTAACCCAAACCAGAAGTTGAAAGGGTGAATGAATCCATATTTTCTATGTTGGTGGAAGAATATTTCCACCCCCCTGGGGAGGGAAATAATTCGTGAATTCCTTTCCCCCTCGGGATATTATTTTTGGGTTTCTATTTTCGGACTGTAAAAATAACACAAAAAACGAATATTTTTGTATCCATTGGTCGAAATAGACCCGAACTCCCTGTTGCGAGGTTATTTTCACGTATAATTGAAGAAAAAAGTCTCATCCATGGCAATGGGGGTGGATTTTAATTAATTTTTCAATAGATTCCACTCAAAATAGGGAGAAGCTCGTATACCTGAAACATGAAGATAAGCAATCATTATCATAGACAAAGCCAAAAACAACAGGAAAGTAATAGTCGTCGGAAATTGAGTATTTATTGTTGTTTCCTTTAATCAAACTTTTCGGTTTTGTTTTTTGATTTCAAAATTGCGTTCAAAAAACAAAAAACAAATTTAGGTTTTTCTTTTTTGGGCAACTTTCTATATCGCTTAAAACCAAATGAATTTAATCAGGAAGGCTATTCAAATACATACAATACAGTAGTGTCTACGAAATTGTTTGTCTGCAGCGTAAGCAATCGCCTGAAAGCCACATTAGCAAATAGGACTGAGGTTCTAATCTAATATTGTTTCAACCGTTATTGATAAAATCAACTTCTCCAGTCCCCAAAACACTCACACACCCAAAATCCGGCCCGTGTCATCAAGAAGTTCCCCGCCTCAGTACAAAGCGCGTCATCATAACACCCGTCCCAAAGAAGTTTGGGTCGGGAGTAATGGCCGAACTGGCGCCACACCTTGCACCAAAAGCAACCGTAGGCTTTCCCTTTACGCCGTTCCGAATGGTAAGACTGCTCGGGAAGTCATATATGCCGAGGAATTTCAGTTTTCCGCTTTCTTGGGCGGCTTTCGCTCTAATGAAAGTATGTCGTGATTATTGATAATTTGAATTAATACAAATGGTGACCGACCCCGGCCGTCGCGGGGTCGGTGTCTTGTAGGCCTTCGAGGAAGGGGTCTTCCCCCCGCACACACACACCCCCTCTCCACGGCCATTAGGACTGCGATTTTTCCCGCCTCATTTCCATTACCGATGCGTCTTAAAGGGGCGAAGGGTTTAAGAATGAGAAGGAAAATACGCCTCCTAGGAAGGGAACAAACACGGAATACATTCAGCGCCGGTAGGCTACCGGTGTTCGGTTAGTTCTTCAACCTTTCGGCTTTAATTAAATTTCGAACCGGCGCCTCCCGCTCCTTCTCAATCCTCATTTTCAGGCGTCCTATCGATAAACTGTTGCCCCAGATTATTGGGTCGAAAAACTCCATCAAACACGAACGAGAGGGAAGGGGAATGGGAAGTGGGGAAGTGCTTTTCGATGCAAACGAGGACCAACGATGTATCGCAATGTGTTTGCGTGTGTGTGTGCATGTGTTTCAAGGAAATTCAAAGGACGAACGAAAGCAACGCTCTCCTTAGAACCGAACTGCAGAAAGTCCTCCTTTTAGGTCCTTGGGACGGAACACTGGGGAGGCCAAAATTCATTCATTTTTCATCGCCATTCGCCGGAGGCAATTTTTCAACCCACGAGGAGAGGGTAACGGGGCAAAGGAGAGGTATGTGGTACGGCCTGGGTCACGCAATAAATCAGAACCCTTCGCGGCCGAGTCGCTAGCAAAGGAATAAGGAACACCTTTCGAAACGGAGGTTCGCTAGCACGTCACCTTCTTTCGTTAGCCACGTGCTTTCCTATCAACTGCCGGTGGAAAAACGGCAAGGAAAATGCGTGATTCTTTCACTACGGAAAAGGCGCACGACGGCTCGGATGGATGTGGAAAAGCGAAAGGAAAAGGCACGAAACGTAAATAAAAGCGAACACACACGCTCGCGCCTTTACCTCTTATCGACCTTCAGCGATCAGCATCATCATCAGCTGGTTTCTGTTGCCGTGCCTTCCTTTCTTCCCCCCGACATCCCTGGTCGGCACCATTCCCCTTCGCGTTGGAATATTGGAATTCTTATCGTGATTATACTTCCTCGTTCTTCCGCTTGACGTTTTTATAAATTTCCAATGACGAGCAGCGGGCGTGTTGCGTACGCCGTCCTAGGGTTTTCCACCGTCATAGGAATCCTTTACCCCCAGCCTGGGTGGGTGGCCTAATCAAAAACCCCTTTACAGGCGAACGATCGGTCGAATAATCGATTGGGTGGAGCCGGGAAACAACGGCAAGACAGGGTGGCTGAAAATACATCATGCTGTTCGGAACTGTCCCTGCGAGAAAGAAGAGAAACCAAACGGTGAGGGTAGCAGACCCCCGAACTTGGAGGAAAATCAAATCAGGAAAGTGATTTTTCCTTCAAAAACTTCAACGAGCTTCAGGAAAAAGGGGGAATTGAAGCGAGCATCATTTCGTTAAAGGAGGCGGGAGCAAAAACAGAAGCGAAAAAAAAGGACAAAATATAGCACAGAGAGTGAGCGAGAACCGAAGCTGTGCACAGCATAAATAAAAAGGCACCAGAGCGAACACTTATTTATGTACCAACGCCTCACCTATGGCATACATTTTTTACCACTTGTAAAAGCTTTCTTTTTGGAGGAGGTTGTTCACTCGTTCCCGAATCCCGTGCGATTTGTCGAACCCCCCGAGCTCTCCGTTCGTGTGTCTGAATGAATTGAAAATCGTTCAATTTGTTAAGTATTACATCTGCACCAGGAGGGGGGAAAGTACCTTGCTTCTATGGACGCCAATCGATATCGTATCAAAGCTATTTGCTTTCCGTTCTTTATGCACAATCATGGTTGATGAAGAGTGTCCTGAAGGGAAAAGTTGAAGAAGGTAGATGGAAGGAGAGCTTCCCTAGTAGCAATGGCCTCGGTGATATGTAGGGTATTCGGCATTGTTCGACTGCGTCAAATATTCATCATATTTGAATGACAATTTCGATCAACGAGATGCAAATATCGATCGCAAGTTTGGAAAGAGTTCACTGCCTTTTTAGACTGTCCAAATACGAACGAACAAATTGAAAATTTTATAGACGCTCTCAATAAACAGATGTGTACAAAGTTTTACATTTTTCCATTAAGTTGATCATGTAACTGCTATAAAAATGTTCGATTAGTGTACCGTGCTATAAAATAATGCTTGCTCCTAAATGTTTGCAATTGTAGTTTCTGTGTAAAATAAAATAAATTTTCACATACTAAAAATACGAAGGAAAAAGTTCATCTAAAACGTTGATTTATTTGATTACTATCAAAACAACTCAATAGTGTTTGTTCGTGTAATTGAAAAGATTCACACTGCGCACACCGAGTGTTCTTTGGACGCCCATTTACCTGCCCATTAGCAAAGAATGATCGCCCATTAGTCGCGTTACTTTTTCCGTCCATTGACAGTTGATCTTTATCGCCAGCCGACCACCGAGTGTCTACGCCAATGTTCCCGACCGCGCTTTACTTTACGCCAGGAGCACGGTGTTCGCCCTCTCCGAAAAAAACCCCCCCGTCGGAGCATTTTCCATCGTTCGGCTACAGACAAATAGACTCTAGCTGATATTTATGGCTCTCGGTCTGGAGGGCTCCCGAGTACTAACCTCGAATGTGGCGCGAAGTACCCGGCGGTTTGGAAGAAAAAGGGGTAGTAATTATATTTTAATTTCAAAGCATGCAGCCGTAAAACTGTCACTTTCGGTGATATTTTATATCAATTGCCCGCCATAAATCGCTTCCATAAACGGGAGCGCGCTTGTAAGTGGTGATGGTGGAGTTGCCGCCGCTACCAGTTTGCTAGTCGCGTCCGTTCAACCCCTATCCAAGGGAGGAGGAGTTGCAGCATCTTCAAACGAGCAGGATTACTCTCCAACGGTGCCACCAGGGACTGGTCTTCTCATTTCTTCGCCACAGTCGAACAGATGTTTCCGGTTTCCGGCATCGGTGCTTGCACCGACAACCCTCTGTGGTCAAGTGAATCATTAATTACACCGTTCCTGCCATTGCGCGAGACACCTCGGTTTCCACACGTGGTGGCGGTGGTCTTTGGGGGCACCTGTCGAAGCAGGAAGATCACAAATCTAAAACCATTGGAATCGCTTGGAATTGCGAGCCGAGAGGTGAAGAGGCGAAGTTCAAGGGGCAACGTAACAATTAAATCCTAATTCAACCCACGCCCAAACCACTAAAGTCTGTCTAGAATCAAACGCGCTGGGAGCGAACCGGTGGCGTGGTCTTAAAGTGAGCACTCCCCTCCTACGCAAGTCTCCACACTCCGGCACACAAATCACCTGCATCTATCCGGCAGACATCGAACAAGAAAATCGCTTTTCAACACCTTCCTTCCGTCGCTCGTTAGAAGTTCCCTCCCCGCATGTCGACTCCTCGTCCGGGTCCGTAAGTCATCCGGCTCTCGGAAGATTAGAGCACAACCAGCCCCCAGAGCTCCGAATCATACCAACCGGCACCCAACTTATGCGGTAGATTCAGTGACGATTGCTGTTAAACGTTTCTTGTCCGCCTTAAACGACTCCACGCGCCATTTCAACTCCAACATCCAAAGTTGTGGATGTACCCCACAAATCCGCCCCCGATCGTCGGCCGTTACTACAACTCCTCCGCCGAACAGGAAAAAGTGTGTGTTCTAACACCTCCCGTCCGCCTTCCACCCCAAACTCAAACACAGTTGGCCCACGGACCCCTAAGCCCGAAAATAGAACATTAATAATCGTTTCTTTAATTGTGCACATTATCTTACGGCTGAGATCTTGGGGGTGTTTGGGAGTGAGGTGGAGATGCACGACAACGACGCCTGGCCGAGTTCCCAAAACTTCTTCGACCCATCGGCGCCGATGCTTCCAAGTGCTGTTAAGTGCCCGCAAATGGTCGCACAACTCACAAAGCGGACGACGGACGGTTCGGTGGCGGTTTGCTTTAAAGACGATGTTTTTCGATGGTTGTGCCACCTACAGCGCATCGCGTTCGAGATGAATATTAAGTAGCCGACCAACCTAGCGGGCGGGTGCTGAAGACATTTGAATATCGCCGTAGTGTAGCACCACGAGGGTCGGAGGTGGCCTTTTTGTCCGGGGCGACAACTCCGGGCCGCCTCTATAAGAACGCCTTCGATAGGAATCGCCCAAAAGTAATGGCGGTGTTTGGCATCCATCGTCTAGCCGGGCTTCCACCTCCTCCCCCTTTCTTCCGGGTCAAAGTTTTGTCAGCCATCAATAGATTTGGCCCGATAGGGGCAGCTTATTAAGGGCGAATTAAAATATCGGACCGCCCCGGAGCGCCACTGAAAGTTTGCCGATTTTATCGCTTGTTGCCTCCAATAAAGTGAGTTCATTCGTACTAAGCTGGCAGTGGATGATAAATCAATCGTTGTATTTCCTTTAACCAGATTCAAAAGACTCAATGTTAAGACTAACATTAACAGGTATATTTTGTGCATAAAGTGTATTAAGCGTACACCGTGACAATGGGTGAATATTGTTATCTAAGTAGTTTTAATACCCTTTCCAAAAGTTTGTTATAAACTCTTGGTGTCACTCCGCCATAAAATACTACACGCGCCAAAATGTATGCAATAGTACCGATTTATTTTAGTGGCATTTGTCTTCGGGTTAAAAACGAACACCAATGTTGTAGCAGTAGACCATTTTTAAGCACATTTCAATTACACAATCTGACGTTGTTGGTCTGATTCTACTTTAGACTATTTACCGTCACTCAATCTGTAGAAACTCTGTAACTCTCTGGACGGAAATAAAAACAGAAAAAAGTCTTTAAGTAAACACCGTCGGAGTTCCGAAGCAAATACAAGAATCAAGATTCTTTTCCGCGGAAGCATCGGGAACCATTGCAGACGACATTCCTTTGGATTCTCGAAAAGCATCACCGTTTGAAGGTTTGATAAAACGCACACACACAATACGGAGTAAGTGGGCAACTATTGGCAACGTTCCAAAAGCGCAATAAAAGATTGCGCACTTGCATAGCAATGTGGATATTGAAGCGAACGGTAGTTACATTAGACTTGGTCTTACACGTCTTCCCGTCGTGAGGTTTGCCGGAAAGTTTAAGAATGAGAGCAGATGGGGAAAAAGGACATCAAATGCGACTGGAATCTCGCCGAACGGTAACGATTGAATTGTTTGTATTGTTTCGTTCGTTCTTTTTACATCTGTGGAAAACTATTGCGCATTCCCCTGATCGGTTCGTTCGTTTGTTTTGCCACATCAAAGGACTGTCCCAGCGGGAGAGAAGGTCTCGAATCGTCCATCTAGATAAATACGTAATTTTCTTTTCCGGCTGCAAATACGCTTCCTTCCATCGGTTGCTTTCTCAAAACCTGTCTCGAACCCTTTTTTTCTTTTTCATCGTGCACCGAAAATATGGGAACCCATCTATCGTTGGATCTGCTACAGCTACGGCATTCGCAGGATAAAAACTAGACCTGGAGCACTGAAAATTCGTCGTCCTTCATCCACAATCGCAATCGAGCGAATAGTTGCACGGCGCTGTCGCGCACGGCTGCAATCCGCCCAAGCGTACAATGCGTGACACGTGCCGGAGACATTAATAATCTTTCCAAAACGCGAACGCCCGGGGGGAAAATCAGGGAAAATAAAAGGAACGCTAGGAAAAAATAACCAGCGCTTCGGTCGGTCCGTGTATTTGTTCGTCTGTCGGTACCATTGACGTCCAACACAACAACTCGTTGACAACTGTGTCGCCAAATTTCGCTAAATCAACTCTCTCGTCGCCCTCTCGCGGGAAACAACAACAAAAACGAAAAAAGAAGTACAAAGAAGTACATGAAAAACGTGGCCGACGTCGGTCGAAAGAAAAGCATACCCCTTCCGTCAACCCCCGGCCCAGGAGGAACCTCCCAGCAAACTCGCACGGATGAGTCAATATTGATCCTGTAGTTTAAACGCGCCATAATGGGCTTTTCGCGCGCGTGCGAGGGAAAAAAAACAGAAGTTGGAACTCGGTGTGAAAATCCTGTGACAAAGCGATACTGAGGGAAAATTGTGGACGCCCATACCCAACCGAAAAAAAAACATACACCCGAGGGAAACAAAGTGGTGGTTTTCTTCTACAGTTCCGGTTGCCTTTATCCGGGGTGGCATTTTTGATAGATTGAAGCATCAAAACCGTCCGTGGGTGGAGGATTGTTGTTTGAATTGAAAAACATCGTTATTGTAAATGCGGCGAAAAAGCGAGCGATTTTTCCTTTCATTTCACTTACAGCACGAACGGGTGTCAACTTCACACATGTGGCCCGCGATTCGAAAGATACGCAGAAGCTCCAATTTTACAAAATAATATCTTTAATAATGCCCAACCATGTGCGCCTTCGAAAATCCCTGCTGTTTTTACCCTTTGTAATGGAACGTGTTTCCATCTGGACATGTCCTCCTCTGTAAAATTGATTCTCCATCCGTTTAACCGACCCCAAAATAAACCCTCCTGGTCTTAAACAGAGGGAGGGGGCATTGAAGATTGATATTTATGTTAATTGATTTTTGTCACCTCTCACCGACGAACCATTTTGCCGATGAAGGAATGAACGCTAATGCCTCAGAGCTACTGTTCCAACACCCTCGGGGCATCAGCTGCATCACCGCAGGTCCCTCTTGAACCAATTATCCAAAATCAACATCATCAAAAGTTAGGTCCGGTATTTTGGAGGCTGAACGCTAACAGAGAGTGAGAGAGAGAGAGAACGGGAAACAAAGCTCACGTTAGAACTTACAGAACCGTGCATAATTATAACTTTTCACCTTCGGCTAGCCAGGATAGCCAAAAATACTGACACATTCTAATTATTTTCCTTTTTTTACTTCTTCTAATTACAGCAATTAACAACAAAGGATCACCGATCGACTACAAAACCGGCTCGGCCTGCTCGACGCCGACGAAGGACACGCTGAAGAGCTACGATCGCAACTGCATGGGACCGGTACTGCCGCCCCGCAGCACCATGTGCGGCCCGCCGTCGCACCACTACTCGGCGCCGCTCAACTTCCGCAAGGGCTTCACCTTCACCAAATGTACATGGAAGTGTACGGCTATCCTAGTGATACTATTAAGTGTTATACTCGTTATAACATTATTATTAACAGGTAATTGCACGCTTTTTACGCGCGTCCACTCGTTGTTGGAGCTAAATAAGCTAATTATGGAGGAAATATCCCAGGGGAGAGACAGAGAGAGGACCTTTCGTCCTTTTGTTTTTTGATGTCACCACCACGTCCCTTTTTTAATTCGACTAACATCGGGGAAGTGTTGCCAAAATTGGATGTCTGCTCACGTGGCGTGGTGTCTAACTCCTTTTTTTGTTCAATTGTTTCCTACAACGGATACACGGATTTTGGGGTAAAAAAGCAAAACGAAAACTCTGCATAACATCCGCGCCTCTGACCGTGTCAACGGGACCCCCTTCTTAATGCCTCTGCCTAATGTGTCTAACACTCATCTTGGCGTTTATAGGCAGCGGACAAGTACGACAAAATGTTCCACCATTTGTTACCCTCCTCCGAAAGACGAGGGAAAGTGGATGAGGACCGGTCAGCTGGACGACTTTGATGAAGGGAAAAATAACCGAAACAACACCGTGTCCGACAACGGTTCTCAAAAACCCACACGGATGCGCGCGGGTGGTATGGACCACTTGCCAAAAAATCATTCCCGACGACCGAGGGTGGACACTCGGAACATTGTAAAAGCTTTATCCACCATGTTGCTGATGCCCACTGTGGGGCTAATTTTAGTCTACACGGGTACAAGCGTGTGTGTGTTTGTGTTTTGAGTAAATGGAACCGGTAACCCATGCTGTCGGTTTGCTTCCATTAGCAAGCGCTGGAGTGCCCAGATTTGGTGATGGTCGCTGGGCGAAGTTAGAAAAAAGTCACCCGCTTCAAAGCAAAAGGCAAACACACGCACATGCCGAAACCCTCGCGAAAAAAAGGGGTTGGAAATTCTATATCGTATCATTAGAAAACGCCCTCTTCCAAGCACGCCATGAATTTGGAGTTAAACTCGGGTGGACCGGGATTGCTTTGGGTATCCGGACCAGGACTTTTAATCACTTAATTTTCAGTTCGGGAACTTCTCGCCATGAGGATGGACCAAAGTCGCCCAGGAAAAAGAACGCCGGAAACAATGTTGGGACGAGGAAAGGATTCATATTACAGCTGACCATTTAGATGGCGGATGTAACCTCTCCTCCATGTCGCTACCGGGCAGAAACCGGGATGTTCTATTGATTTTACTTTCCTTCTTCGACTCCTCTGACGCTAATGAACATGATTTACTAACCTTGACACGGGATAGAATTACATCCGCGCCAGATCCTCGTCTATTGTCCTTTTCTTTTCGTCCTTTTCCAATGTCCAATGAATGGTTTCAGATTGGTCAGAAGTATTATTTACATCATCCTATTGACATTCTCTTCTACATTATTTCCTCACCGGTTGAAAACCTTTAATCCACAGCCCGGAGTCTTCCATCCCCCCTTGACCGTTTGGGTTTTGCATCCGTTTTCGAGTCTTATTTCGTTCGGTGCGTGACGCACGAACCCTCGTGGGACGTTTTGGGTGGCTTTCCGTCCGTCCTTTTTTTGCCCATATCCCTGTCGTTAATTGTGTCAGCTGGACTGCGGAATGATGATTAATTCCAGTAGCGTGGTGTAAGAAGACGATTCTCACGCACCCCGGAGAAAAGGGATCTTTTTTCAGACGGTTCGTGTTGTCTTCCGTTTTTTGGCCCGGTTCGGTTGCGATCGATAATGATGGCCATTTGATCCTTTTAAACCTTTTTCCAGGGCGAGCCTCTTTTATTCTGGGGCTTTTTGGAGCAGAAGAGACCTTTTAAAAAAACAATACATGGTTAGAATTAACCTCTCTGTCTCTCTCTTGGGATACTCGGGAAAGAGTTTAAACATGAACAAAATTCTAATGCTTCCATACACTCCTTTCTTCTCGTTGTAGCATCTAACGTTTTAAGTATATCATATCCAACCACCAACCCGTGTACAGTTCTAGTCGATGAGAAGGCAGAGATCTCTGCAGCCAAAAGCACGATAGCGGACGCGAACCGGGCCGGCATACCGGGTGGTGGTGGCGATGGCCTCGGTCTCGACCCATCGTCCGCCCTGTCGCCGGCCGCTTCCGGTCGGTTGAATCCGACCACCGTGGACGACTCCCAGGCAGCACCTTCGTCTTCATCCGCGGCATCGTCGGGAAGCACGGGACTTTCGTCGGCATCGGCCGCCTCGACGGCGAAGGCGTCACCCGGAGCATCCGGCGCAGGCACAGGTACAGTAGAGACCGCGGACGAACGCACGGTTGACGCACACTTACGTTCGCCAGAGTTGTTGCACGTAGCTGTTGTTGGTAGCACTCACACCGTAGTTGGTAGAGGTGGGGTTGGGTTGCTGGAGGGGGTAGCGGGTGGTAGTGTAGTGCATGGCAAACGACGCTCACGTCGGGAGATCTCCGGAACTGACACCGGTGGCCGTGCTGATGACCGCACGTACGACGAAAGCGCCGATGATAACGATTTGTTGCATGATGATGATGGTCCGGTGGTGGTTGATGCGGTGTCCCTACGTAGTCCATCGTTGACCGCCGTCAGTGACGAACGTGGTGATGATGTTCCTTCGACTCCACCAACATCTGATGATGGAACTGTTGACAGTGTGGAGGATAACGATGGTCAGCGAGCTGGAAGAAGGCTGCCTGTGAGTACACTTCCTCCAGAGCACGCAACACTGGATGACGCAGCGTTCACTGAAGGGCAAGATGGGGTTGGAATTTTTATCACTAATGATAATGGCCCACAGTTCCGGGAAGAAAGTTCTTCCCCCCTGCCAGGGTCGTCGTCGACGTTGGAAGATGTGCCGCAATCGACAACGGTCGCCCAGAAGGAAGACATCAACGGTGAGGATGAGAAATGGGCCCACGATGACCCGTCAGTTCACGAGCCGGAGTACATCGTGCACATCCCGCACGACCAGCCCGAGGTCGCTCTGGTAAGCCTCGAGGATGGGCTGTCGGTGCTGCAGCAAGGTGGAGAGCGTGACAAACACTACTACAAAACCGTCGAACAGGTACCGGAAGTTCGCGAGGCAACTCTTCCACCGCCGGTTGAAGTGGTAAGAATCCACACGCTTCCACCTCCGCACGTCGTACAATCGGAACCCGTCGTCCCTGTGTATCTAATCCGCGAGGTAAACGGCACATCATCATCACCCAACGACACCTCCAGTGGTGAACCTTCCGACGAGGACGCTCCAGAGCTTCCCCGACTGCTGGTGAACATTTCTATCGCATCGGATCACGGGTCGGGCACGGTGCAGCATTCCGTTTACGTGCTCCAGGTGTCCATCCCGACGCCCCCCGAGTACATACCGAAGCCGGCCAACTTCGAGGAGCCGCAGTGTCCACCGGAACCACCGCCGGCTCCACCGTGTCCCATCAAGTGTCCGACCGATTCGCAGTTCTCGCGCTATCGTATCGTCGACATTCACGATGAGGACGAACCGGGAAGCGAAGATACAGACGATTCCTTGGAAAGCTCGACCGAGTTCGTGGCAATACCGGTGGTCGCCCGCGGTGGTGGTATGACGCAGGAATTCACCACCGAACGGCAGGAGTTGGCCCCAGACCCACAGGAACCCACAGAATCTCCCCCCGTTGGTGCATTACAATGTCCTGAGGTAACGCAGCCGGCACCAACCATTCTCATCCTGGAAGGTGAGAGAGCAAAGCCCAGAAGAGCCCGTTTCATCCCCCACGCCATACCCGTGTACATAAATACCTACGGCGAAAGGCCACCCCATCATCAACATCGATCGAAGCGAAAAGAGGAACGGGAAAAGCGCGGACCCCGAACTCCTGAACTCCTGAACTCCAGAATGAACGAACGAACGAACGAACGAACGAACGAACGAATCGCCACAAGCCACAAAGTTCTCCCTTCTGCTCGCCCTACGGAAGCGACTGCCATCGTTGCCCTAACCTAACCTCAAAATAGTACCTGCTTTAAATTCAGCGCGTTCCATACTAATCCGCCGTACACTAGGCTTCTGCAGTTCTAGTTTTTGTGCCCTTCCCCGCCATTGCTATACATTTGCTTCTTGCTTGATTTTGCAGCTTAACGTCCTGCTTCTTCATTTACTGCGTGTTTGTGTGTGTGTGGGAGACCGAAAGCATGCGAAAGAGTCAGGCTGGACTGACCCGGGTATGGTGGAAACTAATTAATATGCACCCGGTGTAGTCATGTGTGGAGTTACTTTTTAGCTTCTTTGTGAAGGCATCCTTTGCGTTTGTAGTGTTCAGAAGTAAATGAACTGGACGAAAAAATAATAAAAGAAGAAGAGAAAATCCCTAGTTCTAGAAGGTCCAGTAGTAGCGTGTAGACATAACCACACATTTGCACATATAGTCATTCGGCGAAGAGAGAAAAATCTCTTGTACAACAACATACATTTTACTAACTTTTTCGCTTCTCTTTCTTCCCCTCCTCTGTCTCTCCATCTCTGTGTCTCTTTCTCTTTTTTTTCCCTTGTTTTTCCTCTAACATATAAAATCGTTACGCTAACCAAATCCGCTGTACGTGTGTTTGTGTTTACGTGTTTTGTTGGCGCGGTTTTCCTTGTGTTTTTTGTTCGTCCTTTTTGTTTTTACCACGGCACAATCCGGGATTGGCCGGGATCGGTGCCAACCAACGCGAACTTGATCTGAAAAACACAAAATAAAAAATAAAACGAAAAAACATACAAACAAACCCAAACCCCGATCACCACTTACACACACACAACAGGTGCGCGAACGTTCCCGGCACGAAGTTTCCCACCGGACGGTACCACCTTCTCCCAGATCACGCTCGGCCAGCGACTGTCGAAGGAGATACCGCCGTACAGCTACTGGAACATGCAGTTCTACCAGTCGGAGCCGGCGTACGTCAAGTTCGATTACAGCATCCCCCGGGGCGCCTCGATAGGTGTTTATGCGCGCCGGAACGCCCTCCCGACGCACACCCAGTACCACTTCAAGGAGGTCCTGAGCGGATTCAATGCGCGCCAGACACGTGCCACTCATGTAAGTGTACTCACGCAACGAACAGGTCATCATCAAACCGTCGTCCCCCTTTACAAGGAAAACAATTCACGCCACCACGCGTCGCGTTCCTTCCCCCTTAAGGGGGTTTTCTCCCTTTCTTTTTCGCCTCCCAAAACCTTTTACGATCCATCAAGATCAGGGAACTGATTAATTAGAACGATAGCTGCAAGCATCACCAGTGTGTATTTGTGTCCCTGCTTCGAATACGGAAATCGACCCGATTTTCTCAATCTTCTTTTTTCCTTCAATTCGCGTCCCTTTGAACTCGAACGCTTTTCCAACGCTTCCGTAATTGAATACCATTGTGGACCACTCCTTTCGGGCGTTCGGGAGTACAATCCTCACGCCCTCGATCGGCGGCAATTGTCCCCCGAAGGCACGCTAGTCCACTTTAGTTTCAAGCTAGAGGAGGGTGGCGCACTGACTGAAGAGAGTTGCGTGTTTGTATCGCGTATCCTTTCGGTCCGATTTCCATCCAACTCCTCCGCTCCTCAGTAGCCTCATTTGTTGACCGATTTATATTTCTCGTTAGAGAACGAGAGCCAACGATTTGGAATGGGGCTTGCGTGTACGATGGTGGCGATAATGAAAAGTTAACTAAACAACGTAAATGTCCGCAACCGTATGTGTGGAGTGAATGGAGTCGTCCCCCTCGATGTCGCAGTGATTCCACTGTACGATATGAGGCAATGCAAGGTCACTAGACAAATATTGACACAGTGCCGGAGGGAACAACTAAGTGGCTCCAAAAGTGAGCTGACAGGAAGCATAAGGTCATGTTAGATTTTTGTATTATATACATGTTTGATATGGCCCCGCCGATAGGGAGATTAGAAGGCGAGTGGCGAGTTTGCGTGGCGTGAAGGAGGAGCTTTATTACCCGCTCCTAAATAACTTTCATTTCGAGTCGGGGGGAAAATAATCCGTAACGAAATGTAATCAGATTGCTTGAATAAATCATTAATCGTGGAAATTTATCGCCTCCCAAATAGCCGTCGATGCGTCGCGAAGTCACACGCTACATGGAACCGGGCCACTGGTTCCTCTCGATTTACAACGATGATGGGGACGCACAGGAGATCGGTTTCTACGCGCTGGTCGCCGAGGATATGACCCAGAACTGCCCGAACGGATGCTCCGGAAATGGCCAATGCTTGTTGGGACACTGTCAATGCAATCCTGGATTCGGTGGAGACGACTGCAGTGAGAGTAAGTGCTTTGAAATAGTAAAGTGCAAACCGAGTCAGAGTGAGTGAGTAAGTTAATTTATCGAAATGAGTGATTTGATTCCATTCACCAAGATGATTTATTTTGGAGAATAATTCAATTGGCTCAGTGAGACTGATTTGGGAGTCTCAGAATGATTTGACGCCTTCAGATTGATGTAAATCACTCTCCTAAATCACCCTGAGGGATCCAAATCATACTCATTGTAACGAATCATTCCCACTGAGTCGAATCATTCACTCTGAGCCAAATCATTCTGAGTGGAAAAAAAAGAATTGACTCCTCATTCCAACTCACTCACTCTGAATTAACTCACGTTACTGATTCGTTATACTCATCCGTACTTAGAAAACTATTTGCCATGAAGAACGCCAGGTCTCTAACAAGTGTTTTTCGCTTTTCAGGTGTTTGCCCGGTGCTGTGCTCGCAGCGCGGCGAATACATTAACGGCGAATGTCAGTGCAATCCGGGCTGGAAGGGCAAGGAGTGCTCGCTGCGGCACGACGAGTGCGAGGTCCCGGACTGCCACGGTCACGGCCACTGCGTCAGCGGAAAGTGTGCGTGCGTACGAGGCTACAAGGGCAAATACTGCGAAGAAGGTAGCATAAATTCGTACCAACGATTCGTTTCGACTTCCCCGACCTCCTTGTGGCCCTTCCCTTAGGAGGCCCCGACAAAGCGAACCCGATGTCCCAGTGGATCTTTTCAACTTTTCACTTTCACGCACCTCTATTCTCTCTAGAGCAAGTCAACTAACAAACACACCAACATTATACGCCATTTCGCACACATCAAATGCCACCAGTAGAGAACATTCGCTCGGTAGTAGAGTATGCCATAAGTCAACCTCCCCTTTGGACCACTCCGTAGTGTTACCCACGAAACCATCGCCTCAAGTCTAACCCAATATCTAACAATAAGCAACATAGGACACAAACGAACGCCTTTTGAGATCGATATCAGAAGTATTTTCCGGATTTACCTGACCCTTCCAATCTCCTATTCACTTCCAGTGGACTGTCCGCATCCGACCTGCTCGGGCCACGGTTACTGCGCCGAAGGGACCTGCATCTGCAAGAAGGGCTGGAAGGGTCCGGACTGTGCCGCGATGGACCAGGATGCGCTGCAGTGTCTGCCGGACTGCTCCGGTCACGGGACGTTCGATCTGGACACGCAGACATGCACGTGCGAGCCGAAGTGGAGCGGTGAGGACTGCTCGAAGGAGCTGTGCGATCTGAACTGTGGCCAGCACGGACGGTGCGTTGGGGAGACGTGCAGTTGCGATGCGGGTTGGGGAGGCGAGTACTGCAACAACAAGCTTTGTGACCCGCGCTGCAACGAACATGGCCAGTGCAAGAACGGAACGTGTCTTTGTGTGACCGGATGGAACGGGAAGCATTGCACCCTGGAGGGTTGTCCTAGCGGGTAACTGAAGCGGGCCAACCCATTTTTGGCCACTTGGGGAACAATTTTGGGTATGATATTAACGGATTTACGTATTTTTAGATGCTCCCAACACGGTCAGTGTCACGTGAGCGGTGAGATGATGTGGGAATGCCGCTGCTACGAAGGCTGGGACGGCGTAGACTGTTCCGTACCGCTCGAGCAAAACTGTGGCGACAACAAGGATAACGATCGTGGTACGTAATCATCAGCACCGAAAAGAAGAACTCGGTTTAACGATTTTCTTCCCCCGTCAAGATGGTCTCGTTGACTGCGAAGATCCGGAATGCTGCGGCAGCCACTCGTGCAAGACGAGCCAGCTGTGCGTTTCCGCCCCGAAACCGATCGACGTCCTGCTGCGCAAGCAACCGCCCGCCATTACGGCGTCCTTTTTCGAGCGCATGAAGTTCCTGATCGACGAGGGCAGCTTGCAGAACTACGCCAAGCTGGAAACGTTCAACGAAAGGTAGGTGTCCGACAAATTTTCACTCTCTTCACCAACGCAAAAAACCCACATCCTTCCACGCAATTGCACCCGTGGGTGTATGTGTGTGTGTTCGGTTGGGTTTTTAACTGTTTTATGGTTTCACTTTGTTTTAATTTTTCCCATCCGTGCATTTAATGTTTCTACCGCAACCGGGTTTGCGTTGTAAATTAAACCGACAAGCGAAAAAAAAATGCGGTGCTAGTTGCATAATGATGCGCTGATTGACGAGCAGTTATGGGAGTTTTTTCTTTCTTTCTTTCTTGTTATTTGATCGGAAGTAATTCCTGTTTGTTTCTGTTTTTAATTCATCTTTTACATCGTTTGGTTTTAAATTAAACTTTGTAAATATTTATCCAACATCGATTACCTGCTAATTGTCGACATTGGTATGATTTCATCGTTTTTTCTATTCTCTTTACTCAAAAGAGAATAAATATTTTATTGATTTTATGGTCGGATTGTATATTTGTATGGTTTTACATCTGATATTGTGAGGGAATTGTTTGTTCCTCATGGGGTTTGTGTATTTTGTTGTTTTTGTTTTTGTTTTTTTTTGTATCTCACTCAACTGCTCGTCATGAATAAATCGCCACCGATGGTTTTATATTTTATTTTCACCTTTTTTGTTTCGACCATTCCGATTTTCTATCCTTTCGGGCCAGCCCAGCGAGCGCCCTCGTTTTCCGGTCCGGTGGTCTTCTGTTTGATTTGTTGCTCAACCGCAGCTGCAGCCATGCCGAAACCTGCTGGGCAAATTGGTAAATTGCATTGGCAATTTTAATATGTTGCCGGGAGACCACGGGAAAAAACGGGTGCCGGGAAACGAGGGTGTCCTCGGGAGTTGGGCCCGGAATCACGAAAAACCCACTCCGGGCTTTGTTAATGATTGCGCCGCAAGAGAAAACGAATGCAAATAACCATCAAATAAATATACATATATTTCGTTATTATATAATTACTAAATAAATATATTATGTTGTGCCCCCGTCTATTTATACATCCTCCCGCTAATTGCCATTTGTTTTAATTTTCAATGTTCCGCATCAACCAAACAAACAGAACCGAATACTTTTAAAGATGAGCAAGGAAAACAAAAAAATAAAACCAAACACAGATGATAAAAAAAAATCCCCCGTAACGTGAGAGAAAAGAGAGGTGATTTATTTTGACGAAAAAAAAAACAAAATGATAAACCGTAAAATCGCGATAATACACCCGCAACCCGGACGGAGTGCGTCCTGCCAAATTGCAAATGGAGTATGAGAGTCGAATCGAAACCCTGCATCATCATGCAATGCAAAGAGAAACAGAGAGCGCGCGTGTGAAACTTACAAAAAAAAACCTATAAAAACATTCA
>KE525097.1:58900-137433 GCA_000441895.2 Anopheles sinensis | reverse complement strand
TTTTCCTTTTCGGTCGGTTTCTTGTTTTGCGACAAATATTTTTCTTTTTGTGTTTCGGTTGCCAAAACCACCTCGAATGACTTTGGCCCCGGGGAAAACGGCGATGGAAAGCTTGGTGAAATTGGAAAACACCACATTGAAGAGGAAAGTTTTCATTTTCTAACGTCACCTGAGGCTTGGGTGTAGAATTTATAATGGGCCATAATTGTGGACGGTATTGTGATTTGTTGGAAACAATACCGAACCGTGTATCAATTGTGCGTGCCATTAGCGAAGAACACTTAAACACCGCCCACACTTGCACCCTCCTACCTCCCTGCAACGTGGGAAAAACCACCCAGTTGGCGTATGTGTGTTGTGGGGAGTGTTTTCCATTATGTATCGCAAATTAATACATTAAATATTAATCATCATCGAAACCTGAGCCCGATGGAAATTTGCGTTTCGCAATAGGGGGTGGAAGGAAGCAAGGAGGGGATGCAGGAAAAAAGTTCATCCAACTGTAGCGCGTCCCAAACACAGCCACCCCCAGCGGGCGTGTTTGTCATTTTCCCAGCAGGTGGAAAATTCTCTCTCTCACATTGGAATCGAATATTAAGTTTTTTTGCCTGCCCTCCCCCTCCCTCCCGGAATGGATGGAGGATGGTGCCACATTCTGTGTGGCTCATCGACACCCGAGCCTTGCCCGAGCCTCGCCCGGCTGCAGGAATTCCGTGAAAAATTAATTCATACTCAATCGCTCGATGATGATTATAACACCAGCACTTAATGCGATAACATTTTAATTACTACCAACCGGGAGAGAGTCAGATAGTTGGCTTTAAACTTCATAAGCCAACACCGGAGCCACCGGGACTCCGTAATTGGTTTGTGTGGGTGTGTGTGTGTGTGTTCGTGCGGATTTTATGAAAATTACCATCCATCGAGCGAGCTGGCGTGCCTTCCGCCGTTGCTCTGCTTGATCCTTTTGAAGCTGGCAACTGTTATGAACAGAGAACAATGTTGCTAAACAACAAACTATTGAAGCTTGATGGAGGTTTTTGCGCATTAAAGATAAGCGTTCGATTTAAAGTAACAATTCGATAATACGTATACGTAGGCCTAAACAAAACAGGGTTTAAATCATCCAACGAACTTTTAAATCTACCAAGAGAGAAACATGCGTTTACCTTTCAAAGGGGAACATGTGAAAGCGGTACATTAGAACGACCACCTTTTTTCCCTTAAACAAAGTCGTAAACTCCCAAAACTTCACCAAAAAGCTACTAATACACAAAAAAATTTCCCCCTCGTTGAGAGATTTTTCTAACCACGTTTTCAATTTTTGCTTTTCTCCTTCCATTTCTCTCTCGCTCTCGCTTTCAATCTCGGCTAACTGTTAATACTAACCACTACTAAACTACTACTACAACTTCTACTACTACCTCCACCACTACTACTACTACTACTATCACCATCACTACTACCTTCGTGAATGTGCAGCATTTTTTGGAACCATTTTAATGCAAGGTAAGACCCCGAAACAAACAAACAAACAAACAAACAAACAAAGGCTATCCCATTGGCCAAACTACCAAGGGGTCGTAAGCAAACGCGAGGAAAAAGTAAAGTCCTAACTCTTAGTGCAGACTACATTGTTGCTAACAGTACTAACACAAGTAAAAGCGCTAGGTGTCGGTTCCGGTTCCCACTTGTGCCGGTCGTTGTTGTGACAAACGTCATACGTTGTGAGGACATCAAGTAACGAAAGTAACGTAAAAGAAACTGTTGCGGAATAGTTCCCTCATCCTCATCCCGATACTCTAAACCTCTCATCCGCTGCTTTCCCTTTTTTCCCAGCTCCAAATCGAATTCCAAACACCGAAGAAAATGGTGTTGCAATTTCCCGCATGTTTCCCAAATAACTCATAACCTCAATCCACCTCTTATTCCAACTCCAAAACCACAACTCACTCATCTCTGTAAACCATCATCAACCAACGACACAATCCAATCCATTTGTTAATCCCCAAACTCCCTTTAAAACACTACACAAAAAAATTCCCCTTTCCCACCAAGCCCCACTTTTTAATCTTTAGTTTTGTGTACCGTGATACCAATTTATGTTTCGCTAATTGTTTCTACTCTTTCTTACGCTGAAATGATTTGTTTTGATGTAGCGTGTGTTACGCCTCCTGTGGCGTCCACTTATGTTGTTTTTATTAGAGAACCAAAGTTTTTTTTTATTTCCGTTTTTAGTTGTTATCTTAATTGTGTAAAGTTGATTGTGTCAGAGCGTGTGTGCGTGCTTGTACAAATTGTATGTTTGTGTATAAATTCTATGTATGCTAGTAGAGCAAAATTGTTTGATTTGTATGTCCGATGTGTGTATCCGATTTGATGCCAAAATTCTTTTGGCTTTTGTGCGTGTGAAAATGTGTGTGTATGTGCGTGTGTGTTTGTTGTTTTTTAATTCAGGATCTGTGCGTACGCTAGTGGCGTAACTGGTAATTAAATTTTTCAATGAAAGAAAAATGGCATCCTGTCAAAATGGCTGACATGCCGAACCGAATGCCGGAAGTGGTGGAGCCCACCTCTCTCGTGGTGGTGGGTGGCAGGTGGTGACTTAACAATATATCGGCCCATCGATAACCAACGCATGATCTATTTAACGAAACAAAAACCCAGCAAAATGGCAGCTGACGTTTGCATCAAAAAAGAATTGCATCCATTTTCCTCCAACACTCGAAAAGTTCAACTTTGTGGAGGAGGTCGGAAAACCACCCACCCAACCCCGTTTTTGGGGTGCGTGTAACCCAATTTGCTGTGTGCCACCGGGCGATAGTGCACGTGTGCGTGAATAAAATATAACCAAATCAGTCCTCCACCGCCGCAAGGTCCTTCTGTCCCCGTGTTAGTCATGTGGAAATTTTTAATGGCCTGTTGGGCGCTCACCGTGCGGTCACAGCATGCCACAGCACTCCGGTGCCACGCCACGGAGTTGAGTTTATAACCGAAAATTTATCACCAACCTCGGGTGGGCCTTTCAACCCGATCGTTTGCGGGGGAAAACTAGGCCCAGCGTGAGGGGCTTTCGGTTTTTTCGACCACGTCCTGCAATGTTTCAGAGGTCACGCAATTTTTCACCCAATCTTTTTTCTGCAACCGGTCAGACGGTCCATTATATAGCTGCGACGACAATCATGTGGTGCCAGCTGGTGCAACACTGGCTTGCACTTTCCACTGGTGGCCAACTAACCGACCAGAAACGCGTTGAAAGAATGCCAAACACAAAGTCACGTTGCCACATGATACACAATGGTTTTTCCTTCGGTCGATGAAGCTGTGAAGAGGTACCACGTGGGTAGAATGTTCATTGAAAAATTTAATACCATTGCCTAGGGAGAGTTCCTGAACAACTCCTGGTTCAGGAGTTTATGCGACTCCATTTCTGGATACTTTTGTTTTTATTTATTTTATTATGGGTTCATCGATTAATAGATTTTTAAGTTTTAGGAGGTCTATCTTAGCCAAAGACTTCTGAGACTCCTGAGACTCCACGCTGGGAGTGTTTATTAGTTTTTAAGTTCTGGATTTTGCATGTGATTTGCTTCAATCGTCTCTTTTGACAGTTTATTTTATTCTCTACTCATTTTTAATTTGCTTTCAAATATCCTCAAAAAGAAAACAAATACCAAAACAAGATCCACCTTCCCCCAAAACTTCCAACTGTTTCCGACTGTTTGTCCTTTGTGAAACTCTATATAAGTAGCAATAATGTCGTACTGTCAAAACCAGATAATGATCGGTTTGTTGTGGACCGCGATCGACTTGAGTTTAAAACATCCTCGCGGAAATCTGCCACCCTTCGGTAGTGGAAATGGGAAAACTCACCTGTTTACTTGATGAAGGTTTTGAACTAATGGAATGTTTTTCTCCCCACAGCCGATCGGCGGTCATCCGTGGCCGTGTGGTGACGTCTCTCAACATGGGACTGGTTGGGGTGCGTGTGAGTACCTCGACGCCGCTGGAAGGATTTACGCTGACGCGAGACGATGGATGGTTCGATCTGATGGTGAATGGAGGCGGTGCTATAACGCTCCAGTTTGGCCGATCACCATTCCGTCCGCAGGCACGCATCGTGCAGGTACCCTGGAACGAGGTGGTCATCATCGACACGGTGGTGATGTCGACGTCGGACGACAAGTCGCACCATGGAGCGGCGCATACCTGCTTCTCGCACGATTACGACCTGATGAAGCCGGTTGTGCTGGCGACGTGGAAGCATGGTTTCCAAGGTGCTTGTCCGGACCGGAGTGCAATTCTGGCGGAGTCGCAGGTGATCCAGGAGTCACTCGCAATTCCCGGAACTGGGTTGAACCTGGTGTATCATAGTTCGCGGGCCGCTGGTTACCTGTCGACGATCAAGCTGCAACTGACACCGGACACGATCCCGCCGACACTGAAGCTGATCTACCTGCGCATCACGATCGAGGGCATTCTGTTCGAGCGGATGTTTGAGGCCGATCCGGGCATCAAGTTCACCTACCCTTGGAACCGGTTGAACATCTACCGGCAGCGCGTGTACGGCATCACAACAGCGGTCGTGAAGGTGGGCTACCAGTACACCGACTGCAAGGACGTCGTGTGGGACGTGCAGACAACGAAGCTGAGCGGGCACGACATGAGCATCTCGGAGGTGGGCGGCTGGAATCTGGACATCCACCATCGGTACAACTTCCACGAGGGAATCTTGCAGAAGGGCGACGGTTCGAACATCTATCTGAAGCACAAACCGCGCGTCATCCTTACCGCGATGGGCGATGGGCATCAGAGGCCACTGGAGTGTGGTGATTGTAATGGCATTGCGACCAAGCAGCGACTTCTAGCGCCGGTGGCGTTGGCCGCTGCACCCGATGGAAGTCTGTATGTGGGTGACTTTAACTACATCCGGCGAATTATGATCGATGGCACGGTGAAGACGGTGGTGAAGTTGAACGCGACGCGTGTCTCCTACCGTTACCACATGGCGTTGAGTCCTCTCGATGGGTCGCTGTATGTATCCGATCCGGAATCGCATCAAATCATACGCGTACGAAATGCCGATGAATCGCACGATCCCGACCACAATTGGGAACCGATCGTGGGAAGCGGTGAGCGTTGTCTTCCGGGTGATGAGGCACACTGTGGTGACGGAGGGTTGGCCCGAGATGCCAAGCTCGCCTACCCGAAAGGTGTCGCGATTTCATCCGACAACATCCTCTACTTTGCCGATGGTACGAACATTCGTATGGTTGATCGGGATGGGGTTATAAGTACTCTCATTGGAAACCACATGCACAAGTCGCACTGGAAGCCGGTACCTTGCGAGGGCACACTGAAGATCGAGGAGATGCACCTACGCTGGCCGACGGAACTAACAATAAATCCATTGGATGACACTCTGCACATCATCGATGATCATATGATTCTTCGTATGACTCCTGATGGAAGAGTTCGGGTGATCGCTGGACGTCCCATGCATTGTGCAACCGGAGCTGGTGGTACTTCATCCTCGGGGTCCTCTTCATCCTCGGCAGTTAGCGCAGGGGGAAGCAGTAGCTCGGTAGCGATGAATTACGACACCGATCTCGCAATCCACGCGACGCTCGTCATGCCACAAAGTATCGCCTTCGCACCTTCGGGTGACCTATACGTGGCGGAAAGTGACTCGCAACGAATCAACCGTATCCGAGTGATCGGAACCGATGGGAAGATCGCACCGTACGCCGGAGCCGAATCGAAGTGCAACTGTTTGGAGCGAGGCTGCGATTGCTACGAAGCGGATCACTATCTCGCGATCAGCGCCAAGTTTAACACGATCTCCGCCATCACGGTGACCCCCGATGGGCATGTGCACATAGCCGACCAGGCCAACTATCGCATCCGTTCGGTGATTTCGAGCCTCCCGGAGGCGGGCACCTCGAAGGAGTACGAAATCTACGCTCCGAACGCGCAGGAAATCTACGTTTTCAACCGGTTCGGGCAGCACATCGCGACGAAGAACATCATGACCGGGGAGACGGTGTACAGTTTCCTGTACAACGTGAACACATCGAACGGGAAGTTGAGCACGGTGACGGATGCGGCCGGTAATAAGGTGTTCCTGCTGCGGGACTACACCTCGCAGGTGAACTCGATCGAAAACACCAAGGGACAGAAGTGCCGGCTGCGGATGACCCGCATGAAGATGCTGCACGAGCTGAACACGCCGGACAACTACAATGTGACGTTCGAGTACCATGGGCCGACGGGTTTGCTGAAGACGAAGCTCGACTCGACGGGCCGTTCGTACGTGTACAACTATGACGAGTTTGGACGGCTTACTTCGGCCGTTACGCCGACCGGGAAGGTGATCGACCTGACGTTCGACCTGAGCGTGCAGGGCGCGACGGTGAAGGTTACGGAGAACTCGCAGCGGGAGGTTTCGATGCTGATCCAAGGTTCGTCCGTCGTGTCCAAGGTTGGTGAAGCGGCTACGAAAACGACCGTCTTGTTGGACGGTGGTACTACGAGTGTTTCCCCTTGGGGAAATACCGTCTCGGTGGAGTCGGTACCGTATGTGTTGCTGGCCGAATTGGACCCACTGCTCGGGGAAAGTTACCCGGTGCCATCGAAACAACGTACCGAAATCAACGGTGATCTCTCGAACCGCTTCGAGTGGCGTTACTTCATCCGTCACGTACCGATGCGGGGTAAGAACGCCCGAACGCTCACCCAAGTTGGTCGGAAGCTGCGCGTGAACGGTGAAAACCTGCTCACGTTCGAGTACGAAAAGGACACCTCGTCGATTACGGTTTCGGTGGATGACAAGACGGAACTGCTGAACGTGACGTACGATAAGTCGTCGCGCCCGATCGCTTACCGACCGCAGTCCGGAGAGTACGCCGATGTTGACCTGGAGTACGACCGCTTCGGACGGCTGACGTCGTGGAAGTGGGGTAACCTGAAGGAGGAGTACACGTTCGATCGAGCTGGGCGTCTGAATGAGATCAAGTACGGTGATGGAAGTTCGATCGTGTATGCGTTCAAGGACATGTTTAGTAGTCTTCCGCTGAAGGTGACAACACCCCGTCGGTCGGATTATCTCCTGCAATACGATGACGCTGGTGCGCTACAATCGTTGACGACCCCACGGGGACACATCCACGCGTTCTCACTGCAAACCTCTCTCGGGTTCTTCAAGTATCAGTACTTCTCCCCGATTAACCGCCATCCGTTCGAGATCCTGTACAACGACGAGGGACAGATACTGGCCAAGATTCACCCTCATCAGAGTGGCAAGGTGGCGTTTGTGCATGACAACGCGGGGCGATTGGAGACCGTCCTTGCTGGCCTTTCCTCGACTCAGTACACGTACCAGGAAAGTACAAGTCTTGTCAAGCAGGTGGAAGTCCTCGAGCCCGGGTTTGAGTTGCGTCGGGAGTTCAAGTACCACGCGGGTGTCCTGAAGGACGAGAAGCTTAAGTTCGGCTCGAAGAGTGGACTAGCGTCGGCACACTTTAAGTATCAGTACGATGGAAATGCCCGGTTGAGTGGAATCGAGATGGATGTGAATGGGAAGGATCTGCCGATTATGCGGTTCAAGTATGGACCGGCGCAAGGGACGCTGGATGCGGTCAGTGATTTGAGGATTACGAGGAACGCGTTCAACCGGACGGTGGTGCAGGACACCTCGAAGCAGTTCTTCACGATCACCGACTTTGACGAGCATGGAAGGGTAAAGAGTGTTCTCATTAACATCAAGTCGTTCGATGTTTATCGGCTCGAGTTGGAGTACGATCTGCGGAATCGAATCAAGACGCACAAGGTGATGGTGGGTCGATCGACCTCGCTGGATAAGGTGAACTACAACGCGGATGGGCACGTGATGGAGGTCGTTGGGACGAACAGCTGGAAGTACGTGTACGATGAGAATGGCAACATCATCGGTATTCTCGAGCAGGGTGACAAGACGAACCTCGGGTATGACACGGGAGATCGGGTGGTGCAGGTCGGGGACGTCGAGTTCAACAGCTACGACGCACGGGGATATGTTGTGCGCCGGGGTGAGCAGAAGTACCGGTACAACAACCGTGGTCAGTTGATTCACGCGATGGAACGCGATCGGTTCCAGACGTGGTACTTCTATGACGATCTGGGTCGGTTGGTGGCTTGTCACGATGAGAAGGGTAACGTGACGCAGTACTTCTACGCGAACCTTAACGCACCGGAACTGATCACGCACATTCACTACCCGAAGGCGGGTCGAACGTCACGCTTGCTGTACGACGATCGACATATGCTGATCGCGATCGAAACCGGCGAACAGCGGTACTACGTGGCGACCGATCAGAATGGGTCACCGATCGCGTTGTTCGACGTGGGTGGTGCGATCGTGAAGGAGATCCGCCGTACACCGTTCGGTAAGATCGTGAAGGACACCAACCCGACGCTGTTCGTACCGATCGACTTCCACGGTGGACTGCTCGATCCGAACACGCGGCTCGTTTATATGGAGAGACGCTTGTATGACACCGGTGTTGGTCAGTGGATGACGCCCGCCTGGGAGCAACTGGCGACGGAGATGCGTCACCCAACGGACGTGTTTATCTATCGCTTCCACAACAACGATCCGGTGAATCGGCGCGAACCGGAGGGTAACTACATGAACGACCTCCGCTCGTGGCTTAAGCTGTTCGGGTATGACGTGGCAAAGATGCAGGGCTCGCGGTACACCAAGGACATGATCTACCGACCGGCGGCGACCATTAAATCACCGCAACTCGCACCCGACTTTGGCGTCATGTCTGGTCTGCAGTGCATCGTCGAGAAGGTTGACGAACGGTTCGCCGACTTTGGGTTCATCCCGAAGCCACTGCTTAAGATGGAGCTGAAGACACGTAACCTCCTCCCAAGGGTCGCCTACAGGCGCGGTGTGTTCGGTGAGGGTGTGCTGATCTCACGCATCGATGGCCGGGCGCTGGTGAGCGTTGTCGATGGTTCGAACAGTGTCGTGCAGGATGTCGTCTCCTCTGTGTTCAACAACTCGTACTTCCTCGATCTGCACTTTAGCATCCACGATCAGGATGTGTTCTACTTCGTGAAGGACAACATCATGAAGCTGCGCGACGATACGGAGGAACTGCGCCGCCTCGGTGGCATGTTCAACATCTCGACGCATGAAATCAACGATCACGGTGGGGCGATCAATGGAAAGGAGTTGCGCCTACACGGACCGGACGCCGTCGTCATCATCAAGTACGGCGTCGAACCGGAACAGGAACGTCACCGCATTCTAAAGCACGCACACAAGCGTGCCGTGGAGCGCGCGTGGGAGTTGGAAAAGCAACTCGTTGCCGCCGGCTTCCAGGGTCGGGGCGACTGGACGGAGGAGGAAAAGGAAGAACTGATCTCGCACGGTGACGTCGACGGGTGGATCGGTGTCGATATCCACAGCATCCACAAGTACCCGCAGCTGGCGGACGACCCGGGCAACGTGGCGTTCCAGCGTGACTCCAAGCGGAAGCGCCGAAAGAGTGGCGGTTCTTCCGCCGGCGGACATAAGGCGAAACGGGAGCACCGGCACGAGACGCTCATACCGCCGCTACCGATCGTGGCGTCGGTCGCACCTTCCGTGCCCACCTCCTCGGTGTCTTCCGCGACCTCGTCCTCCTCCACTGTCGCCGCAGCCTCTTCGACGTCTTCTGCGTCGGTGCCGGCAACGTCCTCTTCGTCGACGTCGATCCCGACCGTGGCGGCCTCCTCGGTGGCCTCCGCCGTCACCTCGACAGCACGGCCCAGTGTCGCGACGTGAAGCTCAACCGAACCTTCTGCAAAAGTCAAACACTAGAGCGAGAGAGGGAGAGATATATATTGTGATATAAATAGGATTTACGTTTCTTCCACCGTACCGTGGTTTCTGTTTCGATGTTTCGTTTGAAAACCGCCCGGAACGCGCCGGAACGAGGAGCTCTCTTACGATCGACTTCACTTTCCACCATCGGTGACACTTACGCCGTGCCGAACGCCATCCCTTTTTAATTCCCCCAAATCGGTTCACCCACAAGGGCCAGCTCATGCGAAGTAGTAAATTAACATCATTTGCGAAGAACTTACAGAGAGAAGAAGGTTAAGGGGGGCATGGTTTCCATCGTTCCTTTGTTGTTTTCCCTTCTGTAAGGCGAAAGGAAAGCTAAATGTCTATATGAAGATCCTCAACACACACGTGGTCCTTGAAATTCTTTGGCTTTGGCGAAAGAAAGTTAATGAACACTCGCATTTCCCTCCCCACGATCACTTAACAAGCACACATACACACCGAACGACACACACACAAATGAGGACGAGATAAATGTATAGCAGTAGAAAGAAGAAGACTCCTAGGTATCAGCTTCACAATAGGTTAATGAAAAAGTAATAATGTGGAAATAGTAGGTAATTAGTCAATACTACCCGATGATATAAATGTAAGAGCGACTAAGAGGGTGCCGAGAACAACGTGTACACATCACACCTTAGGAAAAGGACACCGATTGAGAGTCGTGTGCCGAGGGCGTTCTTGTCAAAACTCAGTGCCATTCTATCGTTAGCCAGTTTTTCATTTTTCCACTTAGTGTTTGCTAAACCCGGTCATAAGATCTTCAAAGGAACCTTGTTGAGTTTCTGATGGCAAACATTATAAGGAAGGTTTTAACGAAAGCAAACTTGTGTTGGTCTCGAGGCAAAAGGGTCAGAATGCGTAACAGTCGCGTGCCATAACCGTAGCGGACCTACTTTTAACAACCAGAAAAGCATTCAACGTCAAAGCAGCTGCAAATGGACAGGTTTAAATCATGACTCGAGGAGAAATGTGAACGATAAACTATAATTTGCGAGAGAGGTGAAACCTGTACAGAACTTAGTTTAATTGATCGTGAGGAAGTGAGGATCGAAAGGCCGAAGAAAGTACATGTCTACTAGCTCTCTTCCTCCCCCTTTTTCCAATCCCGTGTGTGTATGTCCTTTGCCCGATAATTTCTCCCTCCCGGAGAAGGGACAATCCCTTTCCCATTAGATTTTTTATTTATTCTACTGCAAAGCCCACCAAAATGTAGTTGTAAACCGGTTTAAACAAAATAACAAAAATCATTACCACTCAAATGGTTGATGGGCAAGGCAAGCAGATGCGCCCCTTGCCTGTGGGATGTAAAGTAACGTCTGCACACACGTTTCCGTACACGATACATACACGCATACAAGCACACATACACATCCCATCATCATCATCAGCGTGAACGACAAACAAACAATAAACGAGGATGAACAAAAGAAAAGAAAGGAGGACGGGAGAAACATTTGCACAAACACTATTTCAACCCCCACTTTTCCTACGCTTCTACAGGGTATTTTTAATGATAAAGGTGAACAGTAAAAATTTAAAAACCAACAAGAAGAAAACAGGTAAATCTTGCAAACAATAATAAATCAAAGGGCAGAATAATAGAAACAATAGACTCACAAGATGAGGAAAAGGGAGAAAATTAAAAGAGTAGAAAACAAAGTAATACAAACACGTAAATGATTAAAACAAACAAACAAACAAACAAAAAACATTTATAAAAATTAAAAAAAAACAAGTCAGAAAAGGTGAACCAGAAATAGACAATTGAACAGACAAGTAGAGAAAGTATATTAAACGAAAGTATGCAAATCTTTCCTTCAGAGACATCAAGTGGAGACCGTTTCTTTGGCACAATTGCCTCCATTTTGTGGAAATGCATATCCGTTCGTAGGACCGACTCGATTACTTCGTTCCATTGATGTGTTGGTGTGTGTTTGTGTGTGTATGTGTGTTTGTATTTGCGTTAAAGGGATTTGTCGTGTTCTGACTGACAACTGAAAGTAAAAGGAAAACTTGGAAGCCCAAATGAAACCCCCTTTTACGCAAACTTTCATCTCGAGTGAGGCTAGTATGTGTGGGTGTACGTTTTGGGTGGGGAAAGGGAACTAAAGTACTAAAGAAAAATAATTATTTGTAAAAAAAAACACATGTTTCCCAACTTGCGAGAAAAGGCACATTCGCTGTGTAGGTTTTAAATAAAATGTGAGCCAATATATAATTATATGAAACAGCGGCAACGGTGGAAACACTAGCACACGATGGTGGAAAACATAGTCTTATAGACAATTCGATGATGGATAAGGAAAATCACAGAAGCTTAAAAGTAAAATGGCAGACAAACTGATCATAATGATAAGCGAATCAAGCAAATAAGCAAAAGAAAAAACGTACTATCAAATAGATCGCGGGCAACAAATTAAAAATGAAAAATGGAAAAAAGGCCGCACCCAACGTATGACGGTTGATGGATGAAATCTTAAAAGCAATATAAAATTGAAAACAAGCAGCAAACTGTAGTGGCGTGCGTGTGTAGTGTGTGATGTGAGCAAACCTAGACGAAGAGCGAAGCACATTACGATTTTGTATCATACTTGAAGAATGGAGGAAGACTTTACCGATCCCACGTATAACCCAGCTGTGGAAATATCTCTGACAAATGTAGAAATCAGTTGCATCAAAGTTTTGGTCCCCGGCAGTGTAAAGCGCATAAGAGAATGTGTAGTAACCTTCTTCCATCCACCCTGAAACGATGATAAAAGTAAGCAAAAAAGGGGCGAAAAGCACATCCGGTAATAGTTTCGTTTTATTGGGAAAATGACAAACCCGTATCGGATACCAATCGATTTCGTGCAATCAAAGTAAATTGAAGAGAAGAAGAAAAAAATTGCCAGAAAATGTTACAGACAAAACAACAACAAAAAAACACGATCCTTAGCGTAGCTTAAGAGCAATTGTAGTGTTGAAAAAAAGGAGAAAAAGGGGAAGAAACTTGCTTCATGGTGGGATAAATGATTTTTATTTTATTCGTTTTCAATTTCCTCCTGTTAGCGATCCTTACCTTAAGAAAATAACGTCCCATAAAACGTTCGTCTCCCTCCCCCGTCTGATTGGTAGTGAAAATCTTTGTGACATAGAAAGTGAACGAACGAAAAAGAATCTTAGCAAATAAGAGTCTAGTTTTGACGCGAACCGGTGCCCTGCATGCATGTAAAACTTTGTACATAGATTGTTTAAGGATAACTTTTGAAGGGTAAATGGAAGAGAGGATGAAAAATCGGAAAGTCAACGCTAAGATTGGAGGAAAGAATGTGTAGGAAAAAAGAAAAGAAAAGTCGAGTGAAACAATGCAAAAAGGAGAGAGAAAGGTGGAAAAACATACAAGCACGATAACGAAAACGTCCCCGAACGAAACAAAACGAAAATAGAACAAACATTACAAACTCATATTTAAACGACAGAACATCCAACGCCGTTTTTGGTTTTGCACATGTTGCAAACAGAGAATGATTCAGAAGAGGAAAATGCATTTTTAAACCAAAAAAGAAAAGAAAAGTAAAACGACCTTCGTAAACCGACGTTTAGATAACGAAGCATGGGCTCGTAATGGAAAGTTTTATGTTAAAGGAGAAGCATAAAGAGTCGTCGTTTTCGCGTGTTTTTCTTTCTTGCGTTTGGAGGATTTTTTAAGCGAAAAGCCATAAAACGCTCGCTCGCTCGCGGAAGGAGGGATTTAATTTTGTTTGTAAATAAACCAAAAACTAACGATAACACACAGAACACACACAATATCCAGTACTTTCGCTCCTATCGGAAGCAAAACTATAGCAGCAAGTGGAGGAGCTAACGTGTAGTAGAGGTAAAAAAGGAAGAAAAAAACAATCTATCTGTGAAACGTAAGCGTTAAAGGGAAATGTTGTGTGATTTCCCCCTTTTGCCACACACGCATGCACACACACAAAAAAGGTAAACAGTAGTCAAGGAGCAGACAAAAGGAAAAACTTTATCAAAGACAGAAGAGAGCGAGAGAACGAGAGGAGAAATCTCATAAAATCAAATCATGACAGTGTGAAAATGGAGAAGAAAATTGAAAAGGACATACCTTTTAAGGAAAAGAGAAAAAAGGAAAAGAAACTCGAGTAGAACTTAAAACAAAAGAAGGTAGTAGCCGTAGAACGTAAGCGTAGAGCCAGAATGGATCGAATCGCGTAACAAAACATGCGCGCAAAAAAGCAGTTTCTAGTGCTCGCGGCTCGCGACAAATTTTGCGCGATCACGTGCGAGTGTGTGTGTATGTGTATGTAGAGACATTTTGTTTTTCGTTCTCCAACTCCCACCCACTCCACCTGTGGGGCGGGGAGGATGTGTAAGCGATTAAGAAATTAGGATTTGGAAGAAATTGATAGCAAGTGAGTGGCGCACGCCCAGAATCGGGTTCCAGCTGGTCGTGAAATTGTATAAATTTTACCTAAGTATAGTAGCGCGCGGTGAAAACGAATGAAAGGATGAGCATAAAAGTGGATGCGTGGAGTGCAGCAGCGCATGCACTCAGTAAAAGGTTGATAAACTGAAAATAAAGCAAAAGCAGAAGAAGAAGGAGAAGAAAACGGTGAAGATTAGGAGAAAAAAATACAAAAAAAAACACAAGAACAAACGTAATAATAACATCAACTGAACAGGAGTGAAACAGAATACTGATGAAAAAGCAACAATATTATTACGATTATTCATTATTATTATTATTCATAAAACTAATGACAAAAATAAATATAAAAATAATAAAAATTAAATGGTTTTTTAAATTAATGGGGTTTCAAAGTGAAAGAAATTGGTTGGGAATTGGGGGAGAATGCGTGAAGGGAAAGAGGGGGATATTTTGGACTTTATAAAACTTTATTGAAACAAATAAATATAAAAATAATAAAAATTAAATGGTTTCTGTTTACAAGTGAAAGAAACTTTGGATATTAAATATTGAAGGAAAGAAAGAATTATCGAAAGAAATAGTTAAGGGTAAAATTAAACATTTTAAATTCCCAAGTTCCGAAAAATTCACAATCGGATCCGATTCCGAGACGTTTTCTGCACCTCAGCTATCAGGAGATAAGGACAGTAACACACATTCCAGTCGAGAAAAGGAGAGCGCATTCGACTCGAATTTTCTGTCTCACACACCAGGGTACCTGGCTGCCCGGATTCTGCTCCGAAATCGAGGCAAATTTGTTCAAATTTTCTGGTTCTGGTACCAGGCGAGCAGGATCCGCAGGAGGCTACATGAGCGCCGGGTAGGATCGCGAAGGAGAAAAAGAGACAACGCCCGAGTGCAGAATGAAAATAGTGCCGTCTCGCTCTATCCTTAGCGACCATGCGGGGGCGGTACGATCACGGCACACTGGGTACTGTGGAAGGGTTTCTTGGGACAAAAGTGTATAAAAATTATTTCCCTTTTTAAATACAGAAACATCATAAATAATTTTCAAAATTTGGTAAATCAGTATGTTTTCAACATGAGCTACGTGACGGTGACCATTAAAAGTTGAAATATCCTCAAAACACAGTAGAATATTGAAAAAAAGCAATGGACAGAAATTGTTGCGATCATAATTACAGTAAATATTCCAGACATACTTGGGAAAAGTATAAAAATACGTATTTAAGTGTCTTGCAGAAAAAAAATATGAAAAACCTATGAAATATTCATGTACTGTTCAAAAGATTGCGTGGTATTTCGTTTTCACAGGATTTAAAATACAAACAGGTAAATATAATAAAATTTAATTCATAGATGAAGTTTAATGAACATTTTAAGCTATATAAATGTTACCATTTTGTCCCCAAGCTGCTATAATTATTTTATAAATTACCTTAAATTAGTATTTCACCTTTAATCTTATCAACACCCAATGTGCCTGGGATATGGAGCGATGATCATTTGTGCTCTTTCTGTTCGCTGCCTTTTTGGGGGTCTTCTAATCTGCAAATTCCTGCCGCAATCAAAGCAAAGGAAGTTTTTTGCTTCGACTACCAGGCGCAGAGTTGGTTGTGCAAGAAGAAAAAAATCTCTTCCCACTCTGGAAGGCGAAAACGTGTACGAGTTTTCTGTTTTCGATACCAGGCCAGCAGGATCGTCAAGGAGGATACATATCGAGATCAGATCGACGAGGCGAAAGGGAGATAACGCACAATTGCAGAATGAAAGCCATTCTCTTCTCTTTCCATCGTTAGATACCAGGCGCATGTGTACGATCATGGCCGGAATCTGGACGTAATGGAAAGTTTGTTTGCGTTATTTTTAATTTTCTCTCATAGAACTAAATGTAGTAATCGGGTAGTGAGCATTTCAATCAATTTTAACTTAAATGTTGATATTTTTAAAATATTAATGCGTTCCATAGAATCAGAAACTACAGCAAAAAAGACTTACAGTTTGTTGCAACTTCAATGTAAAACCTTGAAAAATAAGATTCTCGAAGGGAATAGAAAAGGCAGAAAGTGTTAGTTAAAGGTATAATTAGCTTTATTGAAAGTAGAAGATTTTTTTAAGCCCCTTGTTGCAGTGTGTTGTTACATTCCCATGTTTGGAGGAGCCGGAACCGGCACAACACCCATCGGAGGAGGTGGAACGGGGTTAAACATCGGACGTCCAGGATGCGGCAGTCGGTGCATGTTGGGAGGTGGTGGTGGAATTATCTTTGGCTCGAGCTTGAACGAGCACTGCAGGAAGAACTGCTTCGTGTTTTTGTTCCAGTGTGTCCAGAATTTGCTTTCCGTCTTTTCCACCTCTCGCGATGGAACCTTAAATGCGATCGTTTCGTACGGTTCGGCAGCGAACAGCAGATACTGCCACTTGCGGTCCGGCGGTTCGATCTTTTGCTCGTACGCCGACATGAACCGGTGCCGCGGGACAATGCCGTCGGTGATCTCCGGGTAGTCAATCTGGAACAGCAGCGACTGCTGGCCGTTTTCCGGATCGCGCTGCTTCGTCACCCGGTAACCGGGACGTCCAATTTTGACGAACTTCTTCGGCTCGATGCGTGGCTTCTCCGGCATGATCACCCACGGCGCTTCCTTCGCTTCCTTCGCCGCACGGCGGGCCAAGTTGGCCTGATGCTTCTTGCCCTGCGTATGCGACAGGTAGCTTCCCTCGTTGTTGTGCAGCGTCAGACATAGTTTGCACTCGTACGAACCGAGATGGTTCTTCATGAAGTACGGATCCTTGTTCAGATCGATCGTTTCCAGGGCCAGCTGCCGCAAGCGCTCCCGCCGGTCCCGGTTGCTTTCGGACCAGGACGCGACACCTCCGCCACCGGTCTTGCCACCGGCACGGTTTTGGAAATCCATCGTGCTGGAAGAGTGGCCAACGGTGAATATTACAACAGCACTTCGAAGCGATTGAAGGAATGTGTTTACAAACCTTTATTTTATGTGTAAAACACAGCTAAAACAATTTGTTTTATGTTTTTTCAAGGAAGAAAAGATGTCTGGCACCAAAATCGTGTAAATTTGTAAACAATTTGATGTTTTTCGAAATGTCAAATGCATGTTCGAACCAGGCCAAGGAATATGTAGCATTGTAAAAGGTAGTGAAATATTGTTGTTAGAAAATGCCAAAAAACTTGGAATTTAATTTCCATACTGTGAATTATTGCAATCAAAATGGATGAAAGAATTAACAATTAACAAGTTTTCAAAAATAATTTTGTTGGTTTGTGCATGATCAAAAGTGGTAAATTGTTAAAACTTATATTCGAACATGAAAATCATTTCGTAATCGAATCACATTCGAACAAAAGCGATCTGTCAGGTTCTTAGGTTAAAGACCTTTCATTTGAGGGGTCTATTTCAAAAATTGGCCAAAGAACTAAAAAATTATCAACAAATTGGCTATTTCAACCTTTATTTTTAGCAGTGACCAAGGTGTTTGAAGTTTGTTGATGCCAAGCTGTGCTGTCAGCTTCATTCTAGTGATGGGGATATCGATACTCTACTTGAACTCGAATCACCAAATCCGAGTCCCAATCTGTCAAACAGTCGTGGTGATCAACAAATCCACGGCTGTTTGGAAATCGGTTATCCTTATCTGAAGCCTAATCAGATCAATACTGATAACTCGCTTTTTGCGTAATAAAAACATTTCGCACATTTCCAATGTGAGGTTCACCGCTGTAAGTAGTTCTGTTGATCATGAATCGCGATTCTCAGTGACGAGTCTTTATTTGAACAAAAATACACTTAACATGTAAACCAGGTCCTGGTCTGAATCATTTTTAACTGCGTGAGATAAACATAATGGTAGAACTCCTCAGTCAATCGAAGTTCTACTGTATTTATTTGTTAAAAATAGGTTCTCGTTTTTTTCTCGAACCTAAGTTAAATCGCGGGAGAAACTCAACCTATGTTCAATTCTATCAATTCTATCCAACTTTCGATTCGACTCAACTGAAATGAATCACTTAGAACCATTGTCTCAACATCGACTCTCTACGTGGCTAATGCGACTCACCACGTACATGGATCGATTCACATCAAACTCAAATAAATTCAGATCAAGTCTGAATAATATCAAATGGATCAAAACAAACAGATCAAAACAGATTCGAGTTCCAAAAAAATCAAAACAGATTCGAATCCCAATCGAATAAAATCTTTAGAACCCGTCAAATGGGATTTGAATCATTAGAATCCCGCTAGGGAATCTTGGAGTCTTCCAAATCCCGATTCTGCCAACACTAGGCGAAACAGTCCTACGATAGTCGATCGAGCTGTGAGGTGTGTTTCGCGTTTCGTGTGCGCGATCGTTGGCGAAAATCATCACAAAAAATGCTGTTTTCGGTCACCGACCACTACCGGTCCGTGTAGCACATCAACCTAAAGCAACCGAGCGCTAGGTACGACCCATCAGACCACCGGATGGTGTACTTTTCCTGCCCTTCCATCCCGATGTTTGCGATGTCGGGCGTGTAAAGCAAACCGCACCGAAAAAAGTCGTGTCCCTGACGAAACTCCACGTCTCCCAAGGGGGGTTGGTGTTGTTGGATGTTGTGTGCAGCGGAAGTGCGAAAAAGAAGCTCCAAACACGCTCTAGTGGTCCAAATAGTAGAGCTTGCGGCAAAGTGCAATAATTACTTCGCTTTTTTCGTGCGTGTGGATTGTGGGTGAGGGAGAAGGGTGGTGTGCAAACGAACCGATGAAACACATGGACCAACTGTTGTGCTGGAAAAAAACGGTGTCGTTTTTTCTGCTTTCCCTTCGTTTAAAGCACTTCATTCATCAGCTCCCCGTTAAGGACCTTCATTCATCAAATCGTATTCCGCCAGCCAGCGCCTACTTTGATCACCGCAATGACGTACTCCTCTCCACCGGAAAGTGTGGAAGTGTAAGCAGGAAGGCCAGCGAATATATGACTCCATCACGTTCGTCTTCCAGTGTGTCTGGTAATTCATATCATTTGCTGTGTGGCCAAGAAGAAGGCGCGTTGGCGTTTTGCGTAAGAAGGTCCCCCGGGCCGGGAAGAATCAAACGGAACAACAAAAGATCGCTTGCGTCTTCGTTGCCTTCTGACGCACCCCGGACCCACCCCTCCCGCTTGTCCCCCCGGATCGTACCGACAGATTGTTGTTATGATGATTAGCGATCCCGTGAGTGGAAGATGCAAAGTGCCACACGAACCGAGGGACGTTCAATCAACAGCCATCACATTAATAGACATGTTTGGATTCGTGTTTGTCCGTTCGCCTTGAGAAGCTGCTGAACCTCCAAACATAGAAAGCGGGAAGGAGATAAAAAAGAACGTCGTCACGAAAAGGGAACGGAATGCAGTTTCGCATCTGCATCAACCTGTCAAGGATTTGTTTACCTTCCGGAACATAGGAGGCTATTGGGAAATGCAAAAAAATAACACACACTTGTTGCCTTCTATCTTCCCGGTCCGGGAACGAGTGCCGAAAATTGAGCTGATTATCAAAATTATCATATCACTGGGCCGTTCCGTTCGAACGTGATGAGGAGGGGAAAACAAACACACAGAAACGGAACATTGTAAATCTCTTTTTTTTCCGTTACTTTTCCCGTCCGTTCGTTCGAATGCGGTTTCTTGCTTCACATGGAAGCGCCAGTTTGGTGATAAGAAACTGAGGCAAGAAGTTAGATAAACTCAAACTGCAGTGAGCTAAAGGAAGTTAAACAGCAAGCGTTTTTGATTACGAGAGTTCCATGAAAAAGCACAATTTAGATATAGTTTATTTAAGCTTATCTTTTTATTTATTTATTTTTTTCCAACAGGACACCCTAAGATAGTATTAAACAAACCCAAAACCCGATAGAAATACCCGAACAAACGATGGCCACGAATCCGAACGAGCACGAGCTGGAGAAGAAATACCTGGCCGATATCGAGCGTGCCATGGCGTTGAGCTTGGAGACGCTCGAGCTGGAAAAGATACGGGCGAAGCAGCGCCAAATGACGCCGGAACTGGCGCGCGATCCGAAGGCGGTCTCGCAGACGCTCGAAGAGTACCGGGCGTACCTCCAACGGCGTGTCGCTTGTGGCACCGGAAAAGTCCCCCCACCGAGCAGTGGGGGAACCTCGCTGCTAGCCCCTCCAACGGATCCAACGGCCGGTCCGTCCTCGTCCGCTTCCGGTCCGATGCGACGGCACAGTGATTGTCGCAATCCGGCTACGATGCAGCAAGGAACGACGAGCAATAATAATGGAACGGGCGGAGAGACCGATCTCATATCGTTCAATGCCGTTCCGAAGCCGCCCGATCCGAAGGAGGAAGCACGAAACAATTTAAAGGAATTGGTCGATCAGATACACCGGTAAGGGCGAGTTGAAACGAATTTCCTGATAGAAAGAGGGTTCATATTGGTTTTTATATCCTTTGTTTTAGCAACACGGCACCGACATACGAACAAGGATTTAAAACACAGCGTAGTTTAAGTATGACCTCCGCCACGTACGGGTTTCATCCGGCGGCATACCTTTCGGTGGCTCCACAGCAACAACCACCGCAGCAGCAGGTGGTCGCCCCAGTGCACCTACAGGGGCCGTATAGTGCCGCCTCAATGCAGCTGGTTCCGTACACCAATCAGAAACCGAAACCACTCACACCGGAAGAGCTTCAGCGACTGTACAACAGTCCTCCGATCTACGCTGTGGCCGCCGCGAGTGGAGGCCCTCCCCCTGTTTATGGGAGTACCGTCGCTCCCCCCGTTTACGGTGTGGTACCGTCGGCTTACGGTGTCGCCTACCCGAACCCGGCCACTTCGACGCCTTATCAGCAAACAGCAGCAGCACCAGCAGTAGTTCCACAAGCATCACAACAATTATCATCACTACCTCAACCGGCTGCAGTTCCTCCGTTCGCGGTTGCTCCATCCCTCTACCCGGCGCTACCCACGGTTGCAAACTCCCCGCTGCCCGTTGCCAACCCCGAAACGGCCGTCGTGCACGTGCCGAAGCTTGGCGCAACCGGGCGATCGCTTTCTCAACCGCACAGCGTCATCATCGCAAACAACAACAGACAACCGTCGCCGGCACGAGGAGCCCATGACAACGGAAGCAGTGGCAGCGGCAGCGGAAGTGTTGTCCTTCGCCCGAAAAGTGATCCCTCGGGACAGGGCAAGCGGAACGCGGCGGGCGCGAACGGAACCGACCTGATCGATCTCGGGTTCGAGGACAACTCGCGCGTCTCAGTCCTGGAGGCGTTCGATCCGCTGCTCTGTGGCAACCGTTCGTCCAGCAGCAGCGGCGAAGACGACAAAGGTAAACCAGCATCAGCACACTGATCAACACACCAGCACTGATTTGGGTGATGACACTGGGTCATAGGAGAGGGACAACAGCGTGGTGCTGTTAAAAATTAACAGGGAAAGTTGGCATAAAACGTGTCAGAGAAAGACGATTTTGCATCGTTGACAGCTTTGCAATCGATCTTCGGTTTCGTTCGGAAGGTCGTTGGGGGGAAAATGGACAAGTTTAAAAATAAGGATCGTTTATCAATCAGCGACAATCTAGTTAACCTGGATGAAATGGATGCTATTTGCAGTTTTCGGAAGATTTCCATCGTTGATGCAAAGCACAGCTCGTATATTGACGGGTAGTTTTTGCAAAAATATTATTCTTAATAAGGAATCATCCGATCTGCTAATCCAGCGGCAAGTTCCTTCATTTTACTCAGAAAGATGTGTAGGTCGTAGATCCCCCAAATCATACGATCCAAGTAACCTTTCCATTTTTGACTCAGGAGTTCTTTGATGCCGTCCTACTTTCCTTCCCCCGGGTGGCTGTTTTTTGAGATCGGCAGATAGCCTAATCACAGACTGGTTATGTTTGGCAACAAAGTTAATGGAACTTTGTTTAATTTTTAGTGACACCAGACACCACATTGCACGATCAGTCTTCAAAAAGTCTGGAAGTTTAACGGTAACTGGTGCTTCATTGACAGAAACGTTTTCGGTCGTCATTTTTAATGACTTATGCGTCAACATGCGAGTTTTCAGGAAAGCCAATATTAAGCGTCTGGGTCACAATTACTACGTCGGTAAGAAAAGACCCCCGGCACGATGCCGGCGAGCGGCGAGGTCAGCGAGCAGCTGACTGAAAACTGGATTGTATTGCTTCTATGCAAAGCGATCCGCCATAAATTCAATATTATTTTTAAACCGGAAAACATGATAAAGTATTGGAACAGAAAATTACAACAAGTATTTGAACCGTGAAGACCAACCGTGAGGTTGAGGTTGTATTTTGTGTTCCGCTTTCCCTCTGCAATTCAGGTTTATAATCATTCATTTGTCATGAATAATGATTCAATCAAAAGTAACTAGATCGATAGGAATCTATGGATGGGCAACTTAATTTTATAACTTTTATAGACGCTCAAAAAGCGAGATCCTTAGTAAAATATTTTAATTTTTGAAAAACAATGTGTGAACCGGCTGTTTTTAATCTGCTGTACGTGCCACAAATTCACACTTCTACTTGGTCCATATAACCCCCAAAAGAGCTTACATAATTTTCGGTAAAATTTCATTTTTGATGACAACATCATGCTAATAATTTAGTCAACTTTTATGAATATTTCTTTAGTAATGAAATTTTTCACCATTTTGTTGAACTTTTGTATTTTCTCTAAGGGAAAATGTTTGTAGCACGGCGCACGTAAACCTTACACAAGGGCCTAACGGTGGGAACGTTATCTACGTTTCCACTCTAAACAGTCTTTTTCGCCGGTAGTAATTATGGAGTAAAAGTCACGTCAGCAACGTCGTGTGACGTATTTTATGCGAAAACGCTTCCATGACATACTTTCCCTTTATGTACACTCTCTTAACCGTTCCGGCCGTAGGAATAGGTTCGTCTATTCTAAACACTTGAAACAGATTACAACGAGAGTCGACGCAAACTTGCCTTCGTTGGAAATGTCTAAGCGTGGCCGCCCCCGCATTTTTGCAACCCGCGAAAGATTATCGCGCCTGGCCGGCGTTTAGCGAATCCGTACGGCGTGGTTCCGCAATGTTTTCTCAACGACCAATTCCCAAAGCGTTTGTTGCTTCCTGAAGTGAAGTCGCACCGATAAGACAAACGACGTTGCGGACGTCTTTCGAGTGCACACTAAGGGGGAAGACACTAAAGTTCCGTAAACGACCGATAAAAAGTAATTGTGAAATGAATTTCACTTAGTTTGCGAGAGAGCGGGGGTCTTTCTTTTCTTTTCTGTCGTTCTATATTAGTTAAGTACTGTTTTTATTTTACCTATTCTTAGAACAACTTCACTACTTCTATTTTTAAGCTAGGACAAAAGATACAACAAACATGGCAGTTTTCTTTCTTTCTTAATAGCACTTTTAAAACTATTCATACCTTTAATGGCCCGTAAAAACACAATCCGTCTCAGCAACAACAGCCGGGAATGCCCCCGTAGAATACCTCCTTAATCCTCCCGCGAGGAGTTTTATCTCTGTTCGATCTTATCGGTACGACGCCACTACACAAAACCGCTCCTATCGTCCCGAACGTGGCAAGCCTACGACAACGTCGTCTACAGTAGAGCGTGCTGCTAGCGTCCGGCAGCAAGTGTTTCTTCTCTAAGCGGCGTCCTTCTACTGTTTCGAGACCGGCATTCTCCCATGCCTCCCTAAACAACCACAGGCCACAAACAAGCCAGTGTTGGCAGTGCCTTTCCTTTTCCTCCACCAATAAGTGTCAGTGCCTTTTTTTCGTCCAAAAATGTTTCTTGGGGAGGAATTTAAAGATTGCTTTACAAAGAAAAAATCGTCGATACGTGGTTCGATCAAGTGGAGTTTGCAGTTGTTGATAACGTAGTTATCGTATAGTGTTCAAATAGTGGTGCTGCTATAGGGAAAAGAAAATCGTCCACTATCAATTAAAACAAAACTTCCGTGCAAACAAACAAAAAACAAGAAAAAAAGACGAGAGAAGAAAGAACAATCAACGCTCAATAAAGTTAGTAATGTTATGTAATCAAAAGTGGCCATATCTTTTATTGTAAAACTTAAACAAACCAACAAAAAAATATCAATCATGTACAGTTCGTAGAGACGGTTCGGGCGTTGTTGATGTTGTTGTTGTTGCTACAGGCAAGTCGGACGGTCGGTCGGTTCTGAACCATGTTCAAAGTATTACGTGTGCCTTTAAGACCTTTTCGAGCGGCCAAAAGCAGAAAGCATTCGAAAGGTTTGAGCTAACTGAATGTGTTTAAGTCCCCTGATCACTGGAAAATTCGAGAAAGTTAATGTTCAAAAATTAGTTTCCTTTACTCTCCCCTTAAATGAATATTGTTACTAACTATCCACGTGTTCCTTACCCTTTCTCTCTCTCACTTTCATCCTTCCCCCCGTCTCCCACAGATGATACCGCGTCGACGTACTATGAGGATTACGATCCGTTCGATTACATCTACACCGGTGGCACGCAGTATTCCGATCCGGTCTACGATGCGGTGGTCAATCGGTCGCTGTCGGACAAAACGGCCACACCACTCTCACCGCCGGCGTCACTTCTCTACGGTGCGATCGGTTCCCTGCCACCCGGCACCCCGGGAAGTGGTTCCGTCGCCTACGGATGGGTCCCTCCGATCCCGCACGATGAGGAAAGTCCAAAGGCTTCTATTGACCAAGCGGAACCGCCACCATTACCACCACGAAACTCGGCCGGCGGCTTCTACCATCCGATGCTGGCCGGGGCCACCGTTCCGAGCGAACCGCCAACCTACGAGGTGATGCAGCGCAAAACGACTGGCGGTGTCGAACGGCGCGCCACGCCGTACAAGCTGTACGAGAACGTCGTGGTGAGGAAAAGCTACGATAAGGAGCTGATTTCGTTCTACAACATGGTGAAGCAGTTGCGAGGTACGTCATGGTAGCCGAACGATCGACGGAGGCACTAATCTCTACACTAGATGGCCCATCAGGGACCTTTTAACCTTTTGTTCGTTTTAGGTGATTAGTTAATTTGGTGTACGCATTGCTAGACCATATTTTTAGCACTAAATTAATCTCTAACCACCGATTAAGGTTGCACCGTTAAACAAATCCATTTGAAACTATTTGTATAACTGCAGTAGTGTTTTTATTTACTTCCAAAGATTGTCTATGCTGAACCATCTTCGATAAGACAGTCAGATCATTTTCCACATGAATTTTAGAATCTTTAGGTATTATCTGAATTATTCAAAATGCACACCATTCTCACTTTTTTGAAGATCAAGGAATATTTAACAAAGAATGAAATTATCTTTAAAAGTTGTGTTATACCAGGGAGTGGGGTTTTCTAGAAGTAAATTTTGAAAAGTCTAAACTAACTGAATAATGAATTGTGATACTAGTGGTAATGCAAGTGAGAGCATTAATTGTTGTCCAAGCAGCAAGCATAAGGGCGCTACAAATAGTTACAAATAGTACAACAAACGCTTGAATCCAAATAGTTATCAACATAATAGTGTTTAAGTTGATAGCTAGGTACTTTTCGTTTAGAATATCTGGAAAATGGCTGAATATTTTATCCGCTATCATCAAAACAAAAAACAGGGTTTCTAACAAGTCAAAACTACATCCAAACATCGGAACACCGGATGCTTTTGAACGGCCAAGTTTACGCTAGAATTTCGTCACTTTTTCTCAGATTTTTCTAATCTATTAACGACTTCTGTTTAGTATATTTCTTGAATTCTGGACCCCTTTAGGGCCAGAAAAAAGTGTTGCGGTCTAGAAAGCAAATACAAAACTATATGTTAAAAAATAGTTTTCCTTTTTTATGATGAAAAATGACGCCATAAATGGACGTATCGAAATGCTCGGGTACGAAATAATGGATCAAAGCAAAGAAGGGAATGAAACTATAGAAAATTCAGAAAATCTGCAACTTTGAGGGCAATTTATGGCGTCATTCATTTCATTGTCAAAATGTAAAACTTTTTTAAATGTGTTTCAAAAGTATTTGCTTTCTAGCGCAAACTTTTTTCAGGTTTCACATTTCTTCTTTTGGAAATAGCAAAACTTGAAAAAGAGTTGAACGAATTAAAAAACCCGATCGATTTTTTGTTTCTATAAACCGAGGTAGTGGAATAATGGAGAGGTACATTGAAAAATAAAAAAAGGAGAAAAATAGTCAACAAATGCACGAAACACCAGCCGTTCACAGATCAACTGAGAGCATTTCGAAAAAGAACCGCCAGATCGTCCTCTCCATAGCATTCGGGCAAAATTACTAACTAATGCATTCTAGTATAAAATCTGAGAAAATAAGAATTGTTACAATAAGCTTTTTTTTACAAACTGGCAAAAAATACTATGATGTTCATACACAAGGGTGATGTTACGCACGAAAATAACGTAATTTATTTGTTCTTTCTCTAGGTCAATATCGCTACGATCACCTCGGTACGAACGTAGGCCACATAGTGGCGGCCGAGTTTGAACATCGCTACGCAGAAGGCACGAGCATAAAGCTGCTGGTGCATCCCGCGCTGGACTGCTTCAGCGGACAGGACCACCCGAAGGGCCAAATTGAGGGCTACGGACCACCGATACCATTTACCTGTGATAGTGAGTATTTAAGAAATGTTTTGTTTTCACAGAATTGTTTTTAACATTTCCCCCTTTTTCATTAGTTACGACAACGGTGGAACATGTGATCGCCCAGGTGTACTGTTCGCTCGAAGGGCAGATCCTGCACACGGTGAGTGATTACGTGCTGAAGGCGATCGGTATACAGGAGCTGTTGTGCGGCCGAACGCGCCTGAATCAGCTGCAGTGCGTGCACGATAGCGTGAAGCTGGAGCACGACGTGCAGCTCGGGTTCATCCCGAAGACGGCGCGGATCATGAAGGCGATCGCCCGTACCGCGCAGGACGACGTGCAGGATGCGGAGATGCGGCTGGAGCATCTCGTGCCGAAGGAGACCTCGTACTCGATCTGCTACGACGATCTGATGATCCTGCTCGAAACGCTCGAGGCGGAGATCGAGAAACTGCAGTCGTTGGCGGACGATGGTCCATCCGGTCGGTCGATTCTCACCTGCTCCGGGGTGATACAGGCGGTGAAAGCGATTTGCAACCTTTTGGGGCCACTTGATACGCTGGAGATCGCTAAATCGATCGATGATTTGAGGGCGTGTTGTGATCACGGGCAGACGGTGTACAGCTACGGGGACGCGGGTGACGGACACGGGTACGGCAATGGGAACCTAGCGATCGTGTCTGAGAGTGGGGATTACGCGGAGGTGAAGCTCCGGCCGCGCACAATCCCTCAGCAGGTTCGCTACCGGTGCAACGAGGTACGGAACGCGATACAAAGTCTGCTGGAAATCTACGCGCAAGCGTTCCGTGTTAATTTTACCGTCAACGTGCCGGAGTATAACGCGAACCCGATCTCGATCTCCGGCATCTCGCAGTCGGTGATGGTGAATGTGTCGTGTTTGCATCGGCCACCGGTTCACTGGCGTCACGATGAGTACAACCTCGGTGTGCAGATTTATCATGGAGCGCGGTACATCAGCGAACCGTACGTGGTTCAGTGTTCGAATGAGCTGTCGGGGATTTACCCTCGACTCACGTTCAACTCGTGGATCATGTTCCGCAATCCGGTATGTACGTTACCGCGCGAGGCTCGGCTTGTGTTGGTTCTTTACGGTTGTGTTCGAGAGCCGGTCGACGGTGGAAGTGATGCCGAAGGACGATCAACCACTGGAGGTGGTGTGGGTGGGGGATCATCAGGTGGAGGGAGTGGAGGAGCAGGAGCAACAGGTGCAGATCACCACTCAACGGGTGATGGCGCTGGAGGGCGGATGTCAAAGATCGAACTCGGCTGGTGTTCGTTACAATTTTTCGATTTCGAACGGAAAATGATCCAAGGTTCGTACCTGCTCCCGATGTGGCCTCCAACGACGGACAAATATTTCGGCCCCGCACCCTCCAAAGGTACGTACCCGATCGGGGGAAGCTTTCCGATCCTAGGGATCGAGATCCCGAGCTACGGCGGTGCGGTTGTGTTTCCCGAGCCGATCCGAAACCTTCCGCCGGTGGTGCAGCTGGACTTTCACAGTCTCGATCGGAACCTGCAGCAGGAGCTGATCGATACGGCCGAGCAGGGCTACTCGCCGGACAAGCTGGAGAAGCGGGAGGTGTTGTGGGAGAAACGTCACTATCTGCATCGGTTTCCACATGCGCTTCCGAAGATTTTACACGCGGCGCATAGTTGGGATTATGCGTGTTTGGCGGATTTGCACGCGATGATAAAGTCGTGGACGGCACTGAGTCCGGTGCAGGCGCTTGAGCTCCTATTGCCTCGCTATCCGGATTTGGAAGTACGTCGACAAGCGGTCGAATGGATCGCAGCGATGGCAAACGATGAGTTTGTTGACTACTTGCCACAACTTCTACAAGCCTTGAAACACGACACCTACGAAGGATCCCCGTTAGCGATGCTACTCCTCAAGAAGGCCCTTGAATCACCTCGCATCGCCCATCACCTTTACTGGCTGCTGCTGCACAGTTTACCAGGTGAAGCGCCTCAGAACATGATCGACACACAAGAGACCGCCTGCGACGAGGTGCTAATGAACCAGGCCCGATACCATCGGCGCAATCAGCTGATGCTCCGCGCGTTGTTGGCGATCTGTGGCGAAAAGCTAACGGGTCGGTTCCTTTCCCAGAACATGATGTGCAAGCGGTTGGGCGAGGTGGCGCAGAGCGTCAAGATGGCGAAGGATTCGCACCGCCTGCAGGTGCTCAAGCAGGGCCTCGAGTCGGTCAATCAGATGCTGATCGATGCACCGACCGTATTGCCACTCGAACCCGCCGCCGAAGTGACCGGGGTGATCGTGCGCAACTGCAACTTCTTCAACTCGAACACGCTCCCACTAAAAATCGTATTCGCCGGCCCAGATAAGGTGAGCGTGCCGGCCATCTTTAAGGCCGGGGATGACCTGCAGCAGGACGCACTCACGATCCAGATGGTGCGCATCATGGACAAGCTGTGGTTGCGCGAGGGGCTCGACCTGAAGATGGTCACGTTCAACTGCGTACCGACGGCGTACAAGCGTGGCATGATCGAGCTCGTGTCCGACTCGGAGACGCTGCGCAAGATTCAGGTCGAGTGGGGCGTAACGGGTTCGTTTAAGGATAAGTCGATCGCGGAATGGCTCGCGAAGCAGAACCCTTCGCAGCTCGAGTATCAGCGGGCGGTGGAGAACTTTACACGCTCGTGCGCCGGCTATTCGGTGGCGACCTACATCCTTGGGATATGTGATAGGCATAACGATAATATTATGCTCAAAACGTCCGGACATCTGTTTCACATCGACTTTGGCAAGTTTCTCGGTGACGCGCAGATGTTTGGCAATTTTAAACGGTAAGTCACGGTTAGATACATGTACACTCTACCCAGTTGCTATAAGACCATCTCGATTTTTACGATTTGCTCTGAATTTATTAGTAGAATTACCTCGTTCTCGATAATGTTTTGGTAAAAACTTGCCAATAACATAAACAAATACGGAAATTGATAGTACAACATTGCCTTCCAAAAATAAACTGATGAAACGGTTAAATGTCCATTCAATGATTGACAAGACTAAAGTGTTGGTGCAGTAGTTGTTAGCGTTTGATGAATGTAAATGTCCTTTTTCAGTCAGTTTAATGCACTGAAAAGTTTGATTTTGCAGGCCTTGATTGGAGTTTACAAGCAAAGATGGCTTAAACTTGGTCCAACGTGTCGGAAATGGTCGTACTAGCTCGAATTGTTTTTAGTATCATGTCTCTGTTAATAAATATAGTTACCTTCATATCCCCAAAGAATTGCTACCTAACTTAGGCCATTCCAATCAAAGAAATTCAGGTTTTTCTCTTCAATAACGGAATGGTTTGTTTGCTGCCATTTCATAAACTAGCTGGAACGTAAGATTTCCTTTCTTTCTGAATTCTGAATTAATGATAGTTTGTTTGTGTTAATGGTAGTTTGTGCTTTTGATTACCATTTGAGAGATCATTACACAAAAAACTTTTAGCCTTTGTTTTGTTACTTTTTTTTTCAAACGTTCAAAGGAAGTCAAGGGAACTTTAATGAACTTAATTTTTTTAAATAGCTTACTTTAATTTATAAAATATTGTAACAGTCAGTTTACCGGATCTCAAAAGGATCCTAGAAAACAGTTTTATACAATTCACACAATTTAAACCTTTACCTGCTCCATTTTTAATTTTTTCTTTCTTATAGTCACGATTATATCAGCAAGAGTTTTTATTTCACCCAAATTCATCACTAGTCTTACTATTAAATTGACTTCCAACGTTTTATCATATTATTTTTGGCAAACTATGATGTACTATCAATGTCTGTATTAGTTAAGGCATTTTTAACAGGTTTTTACCTCAAAAAGGTTTAGATTGAAAATCACGAAAATCAAGGTGGTCTTATAGCAACTGCACATAGTGTATTGTATGTTGTTTTGTTCCCTCGAGGCTTTAATTTCTCTTGGTTCTCATCCCTTTTCAGTGATCGAACGCCATTCGTACTGACCTCCGATATGGCGTATGTGATAAACGGTGGCGATCGGCCATCGGCCAAGTTCCACCAGTTCGTCGACCTCTGCTGTACGGCGTTCAACATTGTGCGCCGCCACAGTGACCTGCTGCTGCACATGTTCGCGCTCATGACCACGTCCGGCATACCGGGGGTGACGGTGGAGGCGGTCAACTACGTGCGCAATGCGCTCCTACCGGGCCAATCGAACCCGGAAGCGGCGGCCACCTTCGCCAAGATGATTCACATCTCGCTCAAGTCGTGGTTTACGCAGTTTAACTTTTTCCTCCACAACATCGCCCAGATGAAGTTCTCCGCCGAGACGGGCGATGGCGAGCTGCTGAGTTTCATTCCAAGGGTTTACACGTAAGTCGATGGGTGGTGAGTATCTGACCCGGCGGAGATTCTCTAACGTCTATTTTCCACGGTCATACAGGATGGCCCAGGATGGTCGACTGAAAACGGTAGCCGTGCACGGGTTCCAGAAGCGGTACGATCAGGAAAAGTATTACACGTACATTCTTCGGGTCGAGCGGCAGCATCAGCCGGACGCGGCGTATCTGTTCCGCTCGTACAAGGAGTTCTGCGAGTTCCACCAGAAGCTCTGCCTTCACTTTCCGTTAGCCAAATTGCATAGGTAAGTTTTTGTTCGGTGTTTTCCTAAACCACAGTATCAATATGAATGATGATATGAGATAACGGCAATATGGAACATACTGCTTTGGTATACTGTCGTTGCCATCAAACTTTATCTCGGAAGCAAGTGCTGTTGTCTCTATGGCAAAATAGAGACAAAAATAGTTCATCTGCTTATGTCTCTGAGGCATCTGGTTTTAAAATAAGTCATCAACATCTGCATCTCGTTTTGCTTCGTAGTCATCTCCTTTTGTACTTAGCCGATTTCTATTTTGATCGATTTATCGAGAATTCGAGGATATAGCGGGATTTGGAATAGAAGTGTGCCAAAGGGGCAACTGAGCCACCTGGAATTTTTTCAGTGAAAAATTTATGAAATGACCAAATGAATAGTCCACGTTTCACATTTTCTTCGTCATTTTTATGCTGCGCATCAAAACGGAGTGTAATCTTATGATATTTTCACCAAATTAAATAAGCTCTCAAATCCCATTGAAAAAAGAATCGTGAAAGTATTGGGTGACTTAGCAAAGTTAAGTAAAAGAAAAATGGTTCGAGGGGTTATCCAAAAATATAATTAATGTATTAATTTTGCCAAAAACTTAAAAATTGTTGTTGAATTCATAGTGAAGCAGGATGGTGCGTAAATACAAGCAAATTTCGTCCCAAATACGTTTTCCAGCCGCCAGAATGGAAAACCGTGAAAACTCTCGCCAAATAACTGACACTCAACGAGTGAAGTCCCATGGCCAGTTTGGTTAAAATGCTTTAAAAATAGTTGTTTTCGCGTTTATATTTGTGGAAATCAACGATAAGTGGAAAAATAAGTGTAGAATTGTATTAAAAATAAAGCTGGTGTTTAGCAAACAGATTTAAGTAAGTTACAGAACGAACCGCTTAAGGTGGCACAATTGCCCTTAATTCCACTAAACGTTATAACAATCTTTTTTTTTGAATTTTGATCAGTATCAAACATTCAAATTGTTAATTATTTTCTATAAGTTTCGTTTTGTAGGCCGCTTTATCATACAATTATTGGTAAAACAAAAATCTTCATCTTTACATTCAATTGAAATCAGGAGACAAAACAAGATGAACGCGAGACAAAGCTTAAGAGTGAGTGTCAAACTCAACTTCTTTAGAGAAAGAAGTGTATAAGCTATTTCAAAACAGATGTCTTAGAGACGAAAGTTGATGCGTTATGATAATCATGGTTGGGTTAAATTCAAAGATAGGTAGAAACGTCTGCCATTCTCTATAAACAGTGGTCGAATTCTTAGTGTCACCATAAGATTCGACTCGTAAGTTTGTAAAGTGTTACAACAATCGAAGAACTTCACAGAAAAATGTTATTTGTGGTAGCTTTCAACCGAAGTGATCTGTTTGATACAATCAGAAGAAATTCTATCAGCGTTGTAAAGCCATAAGCTTCTCGCTAATTTGATAAACAGCTTTATCTTGCGGAATGTTTGTATCACTGATTCATCGATTCCGCTTGCTCTACTTACTCACCTTTCCTTAGACTTGCCAAAAACGGAGAAACTCCCCGCCACGTCACTTTCTTATTTAGCTCTTGTCGCGAACCGTAAATGAAAATTCCACAGGTAATTCCTTCTGTACAGGCACATTGGATACCATTTATTCGACACACTCTTACTCCCACCCTCCGCCTAATCTCTACCTTCCCTTTTAATCTATACGTGAATCAGCGAACGGATTTCAGGCGGACGTTTCCGAGCAGTTCGAATCACTGGCACGCGGTCGCGGTGTTTGGAGTTTGGAGCTCTGAGCGACCTTTTCACTGACGATTGGTTCCACTTCCTGTGGCCGTGCCCTCTGGTTGCGCATCCCACGGAGCGTTCTTGGTTGTGCGATGGGTTCACTAGGATTGCGGGTGTATTGAGACGTCGTCGGGGAGGGACCTTGGAGAAGTGAGGCCGGTGCATTCCGCAACACTTCCGGATCGATCTGTGTTTGGGCTGCCATCGTTTGGTTGATGCTGGATCGATGCCTTTGCACAAAGTCCCAATTGAAGTCTTCGTCGGAGGAATCATCGTCGGAGTTGTGGTCGACCGAGTGGGCTACTTGGGGAATCATTTGTATGTCATCTTCCTTCCGAGGGGATTCTGTGACTGTGACCTTCGGCGGGTCAGGGATGGTCTCCAAAGTGTCTTTTACGGTTGGAACACCACGTGTCGATCGTGGTGGAGGTGTTGGAATAGCCATCACCGGTTCGCTAACGGGAGTTCCCATGTCCACCATACTGGACATCGCTTCTACGACGACGGGTGGTGCAGGAGCTCGCTTTTTCAGAATAGATTTCGGCTGTGGTGGGGACATTGCTGGGTTCGGTACGCTTGTCGCAACAACCGCCCTTGGAGGTTCCTTCTGCCTCGGCGTTGGAGGTGGCGATGCTGTCGATGAAGTACCCGATGGTACGGATCGTTGCGACAAAGGACTGGCAGGTTTGCGTACCTTAACGCGTTCGAAGATGGCGTCGAACGAGTCGTAGATCGGTTCGGGGTCGTCGGCAAGCGGAACAATATAATCCGGTTCATCTTCCACCTGTTTCCGTTGAGGTTGAGGACTCCCAGCAGATTCACCTTTGGAGGGAAGTGAATTACTGGACGTTGTCCTCGGAAGCACTGTCACCGGTGGAACACGTGCATCTTGCGCGGGAGTCCTTGGTGGACTTGGAACACTCAGTACCTCCACCGAGTGGGGCGATCGAAGTTCGTACGACGTAACATAACCACTGCTTGAGTCCTCCGAACTATTACCGTCTTCCCGTGGGTATCTTCCACTGCCGGCGCTAGTGGGAGAGGTCGCGTTCGCAAGGTTTCCAAGTGATTTCGCCTTCCCGGCGAGTCCCTTACGCGCCGGCGGTTGAGGGGGCGTGTAGGTCGGTTCGGGTGGCGTGTCATGTCGGAGCGCACCATTACCAGTGCGACCTATCTTATCTTCCGTATCAGTACTCGTCGTTGGCTGCGGTCTGCTAACGGAGGAGATTGTTGTGGGAATGGGCAGCGGGGTGCCGACGACTGCCGGTGGTGGTTGGATGGAGTTTCTGGACGCAACAATCGTTCCACCTCGTGTCATCGAGAAGGAAGAAGAGGACGGACTGTTTGTAGACGTGGTTGTCAGGTTGCTCGTACGGTATGCTAGAATTGACCATAAGAAGAACAATTAAGATCGCTTATTCCGATTCAGGGAGAAGGCGCCTCCAATACTTACTGGCTCGGGCGATCGCTTGTGGCGGCGGTTCCCAAAAGGATGTTCGAACCGGTTCAATGTAGTCCTCAAAGTTGGTACTTTGTCGATAGACGCCCGTCACTGTGCCACTTGTTGCCTGCGTTTACCGAAAAGGAAAGTTAAATTATCGTATATTCAGTAAAGATCCCTCACCGTTTCAATATTTACCTCCTTCCGGCGAATACTCCTCTCCGGTGCGGGGGGAATCCCGTCGAACGTAATTCTTCGCCGGAACCACTTCAATTTCAGTCCCATCTTGGCGCGTACACCGGTGCTGTGTTTGTCCCCAGCGGAATATGTTTACCTCCAAAATGCAAAATGATATCTCGCCAACACCTTTAAACACCTTTTTTACGCTCCTGAGGTGCCGAAAGTACTCCAGGAACCAACCGCTGGCGATGACACTTGATGACTGATTCGATCCCGTCGTACACTCGGTTCAGTTTGGTTTGACGGTTTGGCTATCGTAAAAGCGCTCGCACACACACACATATTCTTATCCCTTTCTCTCTGCCTTCTGATGGCACCAACTTGTACTGATAGTACCTGTTATTGTACGCCATCCGAGTGGGAAGAGGCGGCGGGGATTGTGATTGAAGGCCGAAGCCGGCGTCGCGGGTGTTGATTTGACGTCCGATCGGTTGTGCCGATATCTTATCGGTTGTGGGGAGGGAATTGTTTCAATGAAACAACCGAACGACGTCGAAGCGACGCACAGTGGGATCAGATAGAACGGAAATCAAGCGGAAATTTTGAATTTCTGTGATGAATTTCTCGGCGGTTTAAATTGTTTTCAATCAAAACTGAATCAATGATAAAGATAAAATCTCCATCTGAAAACCAGATGAACATGATTTGGTATGGTGACGTAATGCAACAATTCAATGCGATGTTTGGCAAATCTATGTCTTTTACAGCATAGCACTGCTTTTAACGCCTTCTTTCTATCCAATTTAAGGACATCGGTGGAAACGTTATGTTGTGGGGTTTTATGCCCGCAAACGGAGTAGAGAACATGGAGTTCATTGAAACCATATATGGACATTTGACTTTCATAGTCGGTCCCATGGAACAAGACCTCTTTTTAAGAGTCTCGTACAGAGTCGGTATGCCTCTGATTACGCCCAGATAACCCAGGGTTCGAATTAACGTAGGAGGTTACCGCCTCGAATAACTTAAGAAGATGAATAAACCACCATGGACAAAATGGTGTTTTTAAACATCTTAAAGAAAAACATCAAAGAAAATGCGGCAAAACCTGCGCCTTCCGGCAGTTTACTTTTACCAGCAGGTTAATGATCCGAAGCATACTACGCATTTGGTGCAGTAAAGGCTGCTGCATAATGTCTTAAAACAGCTGAAAACGCCGGAACAGTCACCGGTTCTAAACACTAAAGAGTATTTGTGGCGCGTAGTAAAAATCCGGATCCAAAAAAGGTATCCCAACCTGCAAGAGTGATCTAAGATCCAAAATAACTAGAGTTTAGGAAAGTATCGAACCCGAATTCACCAAAAAATTAGTTTATTCGGTGCTTCGTCGCCTGAATGTCTTTATTGATGCCAAAGGAGGCCAAACGAAACAATAAAACGTGGTCAATAAATCCTTTTTAATCATAATACGCATCGTGTACCATGACTTCGATTTAGTTTTTTATGGTTAATGGCTAAAAACTAAGCCGATTTGCACTATAAAATTCTCGTTAAGGGATTATTTGGTGCGTTCTCAGCAAATAGACACTGTACCTTCACTTTTGGGAGCAACTGTATATGCAAATTGACAAAGTTCGTGCAGAGTTATTTCCATGCTTGTAGCTGTTCATATAGGATAAGTGTACAGGCTGGCCTCGGTTAACGTCGTTTTACAAATCGTTCGTAGCTAGTTTTACTAGCGTGGTTTACCTCAGTCATACGATTGAATGCAATTTGTATGACAGAAGATTTCGAACATGTACTTACATGGGCCGGCCTGTTTTTACATTCAATACTTATATTTATTCAGCATGCTTAAGTGCAAAGATATACTCAAATTTCTTTTAAATTGACTAAACCGCATGTATTCAAAAATTACGTTTAAATATAAAAATGACATTTTTCAGCTTTTCAATGTTGGCACAAGCACAGCAAGAACATTGAGCAATGTGTTGAATTGATACTTGTTATTATTTACTTACAAACACTGCGATTTTTTCCGAAACGTCCACCTCTTTATCCCACCGTACGACGCAACAGATATAAAACTGCATGCTGCTGCTGCAAGTTGTGGCGAAAGGATCGCAAGAGAAAATGTGCCTGCAGGAATTTCCCCGCTCGACACGGACTACACAAATAAGTAGTGTAAATCGAATGTGTAAGACTTTTTTCTCCTTGATTGTGTAATGCGTTCCTCAACGAGGTTTGGTTTGCTCCCCCATCGGTCAGAACTATAATGTCTTTTATGCGATACAATACCGTAAGGGCCGCTGTTATCTTAATTGACAATCGGTTGCTTTTACTGCTGACTAACACAGCATGTGCTAATGGCGGTTGGAAACCCTCCGACAATATTCTACCGTTAGTTTTGATAAGAGATTTGAAGGTTTTCTTCATAGGGGACGACATTAGAAATATGTTTTTGAGAGTAGATAGTAAGGTAATAATCCTGTTGGTATTTTTTTCACTTTCGCCCTCCCCAGCTTACCATCCGGTATTCACGTCGGGCGCTCGAACGTCAAAGTCGTCGCCGAACGTCGTCTTCCAGAGATCCGCCAGTTTCTCATATCGCTGTTCAACTCGGCGGATGAAATTGCACATTCCGATCTAGTTTACACATTCTTCCATCCTCTGCTGCGCGACCAACAGGAGGCGGACATCAACTCGGCCAAGGTGAAGGGTGAGTATTTTGGAACCTCGAATGGCAGAACGTCTCTTTGGTATATTATTGAACCTTTTCTTCATATTTGTAGGTATTCCGGCCGCAATCGAAGCCAACCAGCCGCCGCAGGTGGGTGGCAAGATAAAGATTTCAATGCAGTACCACCGGGACACGCTGATCGTGATGATACACCACGCGCAAGCGCTACCGACGACGCCCGGTGGCCAACCGCCGAACACGTACGTCAAGGTGTACCTCAAGCCGGACAGCTCGAAGGCCACGAAGCGCAAAACCAAAGTCGTCCGGAAGAACTGCAACCCTAGCTTTATGGAGACGGTAAGTGTGTGTGTTCCTTTAGTGAGACCTTTTTTAAGGAACGGAAAGCTAACGAACTGTTTCGCAATGATTTCCCAGTTGGAGTACCGTCTCCCGCTCGAGTTCATCCAGAAGAAGCTGCTGCATGTGACAATCTGGTCGCATGATTCCCTGCAGGAGAACGCGTTCCTCGGTGGCTTCGAGATTCCGCTGGCCGAGATCGATCTGCGGCGCGAAACGCTACAGTGGTACCAGCTCGGATACCTTTCGCGGGTTTAGGCCAGTGGGACACGAACCTTTAGCATACCTTTCCGTATTCCTCACTACTCTGTCGCTGTGCATTTTGTTGTATTATTTTGTCTTACTATTTCCTTATATGTCCACTGCTAGGTTGTCACGATATACTCAAAGAATGGAAACGAGAAAACGAGAGAGTGATCAATACATGTCCATATTCTGTTAGTGTCCGTAACTTGTTAGCTTTCGCTGTAAAAGATCACACATATTTCTGTTGCACAGCAAAAAATAGTAGATAATTTGTTCGCAATGCCCGGAAGTAATTGTACACGGTTTCCAATGCTGCAAAATCCGTTTTAAGAAAATGCAGCCTCAGATAGTCTATTTTATGTTTTCCATTTACTTTTCCCTACCGTGTGTATAATTGTCTTCTAAAAGTAGCTATAAAAAGGACACCGCCTTCAACCAAGGTTCCCTCGTCGAAGTGATGTCTAGTTTAGATAAGGGAAAGGTAGTGCGCTTTGTAAGGACTTAGTTTCCACCTTTTTTTGTCTCTGTAGCTTTGTGCTTTGCATTTGCCAATTGTTGTATTATAAAGAAAGGATATTTTTATTTATTTTCATATTTTTGAAAAGTGTCGGTACAGGTAAACATAAACCTTCCCCCTGGCCTGGCCAGCAGTGTTGGCAGGTATACATATACAAACAGCTACTACAGGCTAGCGTTTGGATGTCCGCCGGGGCCGGGGCGAGGTAAAGATGAAGCAAATATACCTATATACTAAAATTGACATCGTCAATCAGCTAACGGGTGTTGTCGTCCTGTGCCCGCACGTCCGAAAACCTTGGCACAAGTTCCACACCGTTACGGCAGCGGATGTTCTTATCGCGCCATAATGTATGGTGCACAAATTGAAGGGCTTTATCATGCATCTTTACGACGATATCACATTCGATTACGGATACGAAACTGAAAGGAACGGGTGGCTATTGGTGTGATCGTGATAAAATTCCTCGAAATTATCAGAGAAAGCGGAAATGGTTGTCGTTCCGGAATGTTTGTTTTCGGATGATTTGGTCGATTGATGGAAAATTCGCAAATGGCAGGGAAAACAATTTAAAATTCAATTTTCTGATTTGTTAAACAGTCGCTGGAACCAAGGAACGTTTAGCTGGTGATTTTTAGAATCAATTCTTTACTGTCCCTGGTTTAATCTTAGCAAACCTTGGCCTAACTGCATTTAAATTGCCCAAACACGTGTTCATTTAAAGAACTATTTGTAATGACTGAACCAGTTATTCTATATTTACAAAAATCAAAGCAAAATTATTTCATTTTTGCATCATGAAAAACATCTTGAAATAATTTGAATGTTCCCAAAAATGTGTCCATTATCCGAGGATCGAATAATTTCGAATTAGTTTCGAAACTTTGCCAACATTACTGAAAAATGCTGTAATTCACTCGAACTTCATTTTGCGTTGCTCCAAATGGCTGTCTCTTTCCATCCAATGAGCCGGTTGGCACAATGTGAACGAAACAGCAATATATAAACAATCGCATGAACACCCCGGCGTGCGGATGAACGGAAAAAGCAAATCGCTGATTGGTTGAAATTTTGTTCGAAATTATCATGTTCGAATTTAGTTTCCGAACTCTTCCACTGTCCCCCGTAAGCCCACAACCTCAGCGGGAAAACCGATTGAGAATTTTGCCTTGAAGGTCACCGAACCGGTACCACACTTTTTCGAACACTTTCCAACAAGTTGCGCTTGTCGCTGCTACTTCGAGCTTCATCCATTTAGTTCAACTGCGAAAGCTGACCAGTTTGGTACGATCTAGCTTGGCGCGCGGAGGTCGAAGAAATTTCTCATGCTTCAGAGCGTTGGTAGAGAAACACCGGTTCAACCAAGTTACGCAAAGTTTGCCTGAAAAAAGTTATTAAAATAAATTAAAAAAAGTAAAATACACCGGTGCATATGGTAGCAAGTAGCACGCGAGAAAAAAGTGGTTTGGTGCAGTGCTTGCTTGGTTAGTGTACCTCCAAAAAGGAAAGGCAGTGAACCGAACGGAGTCTACAAGATACTCCATACAGTGCAGTTTTAGTACTTTTATGTTTGAAAAATTATCTGTTAAAAAAATTTTACTCGCACCGCGGGAAAGTGTGACACTTTCCGCACATATGGAAGTGTCGGAAGTGAAAGAATAAGCGTGCTCCAGTGTTCTTCGCCTTCGAGCCAGAAGTGAAACCACCGTTGCGTGCGAGATAATCAACTTCCCGGAGGTCGGGAACGACGACGACGACGGGACTACTCCTCCTCAAAGAGTAGTGTGCGAGTGCGTAAGCACCGGAAAGTGTCGACGCCCCGCCAAGCGGACTACTGCGACAAGTTGGTGACTGCTTCCCGCGGTCCTGCTTGATGTTGATAACCGCGCTATAATCATTGTGGCACCATAAACGGTCCCGAGGAGCACCGCCTGAATGCTTTGTGTTTAGAAGAAGAAAAGAAAAAATAAACGGAGGACACTTGAATCGGAACGCCGATCATCAAAAACCCAACAGTTTGCGCCTCAAACACAGAAGTCGACGCCTCCTAAGCATTTCGGAACGCTTCCTTTGATTTGTCGCACAACGGCTTGAACGTACTCGCGAAATCGGGAGGCCTACTACTGCGATTGCCGAACGTGCTTGAATCAACAAGTGGTTCCTTTGCTCATGCGATTCACGCAGTAGACCGTGCCGTAGATCCAGAAATTAAAGCACCTCCGCAGATCTATAGGCAAGAATTTTCGGTTCGCCAAGAAATTGATTCCTCGGGTGGAATTCGCAGCGTGAAGTCTTGCGTGTGCAAAGTCTGGACGCGGGCCAGTTTCACTATCGCCCCCGGAAGCCTTTGGCGATCAACTCCCCGAACCGGCATCTCCTTTTCTCCTTTCGTGTGCTCCTGTGCCGGCTTTTGAGATATAGGGACGCGCGTGCCTGCCGATGCAGAAGAAACAGGTGGTGAGAAGTTGTGGAATGAAGAAAAAAAGCGCAACATAATTAGAGCTAATTAGCGCGGTGGAAACCTATTATAAAAAAAGCCGTAGGAGTAGGTTAGAACGCCCCACTGAGGTTTTGCGAGGTTTGCTGGATTGATGCCCCAAAAAAAAGTATACTCCCTATGGTGTGAGAGTGCTATAAGAACGAAGAACTGAACTTAACGAAAAGCTCCATCCTACCCCCGCGGTGACTTGGAAAGTTACGCGACGGATCAGCGACTTCAGCTCGCCATCCACAACCGGAACCGGAATCGCTCGCCGAACTTGACCAAAACGGGCAAGACGTTAGTTCTCCCTGCTCCCCGCGTAACAGCGCCAAGAAAGGCCATCGTCCACTCCGGGTGTCCGTTACTCCCACACACTAACACGACAGTAAAAGTGCCCACTCCTCACCCTTCTCTCGCGACCCAACTTCCGTCGGAAGAAAGCGTGCGTGTTTGTTTGTGTGTGCTTGTGTACCGGAAGGTTGTGCTCCGAAAGCGTATGTGTGTTTAGTGCGCTGGTATGTGTGCCGAAGTACGTGAACCGGTCAGTAGTAACAACAGTGCGTTAATGAATTGGTGGTTCTGATCGATCTGCATATCCCGGTTAGTGAAAGTGTTAGTTTGTGAAACCGTTCGTTGGGGATATCCTTATCGAAGGATAGAAAGTGGCCTGCTGAGTTCCCCAAATTTGACACGCCCTTTGGTACCGGTACGGAAAGTCAGAATCCAAGTGTCCTAACCTGAACTGAAGCTCTCATAGCGAAAGGGTGCCAAGGTGCTCCAGGCACGCCAGCAAAAGTAGTGGTAGGTGGTGGTAGTGTGGTGAAGAGGAGCGGTAGGCGATAACAGAGCCTAACGCCCAGCCTGCCTGCCTGGGTGGGTCGCAGGAAGCAGTTGTAGTGCAGCACAACCGTACGGATCCGGTGTTTTGCGTTCGATCGCAACCGGATCGTAACCACTAACGGCCGTCAAGCTGGATTACCTAAACGCAATGGATTTCGACGACGGGGACCTGAAGGACATCTGGGACACCGATCTCGATGCGGTAAGTGTTTGCGCCCCCGAAAAGGGACATATCTGAAATGGATATCCGTTGGCTGGTGGGGCTTACAAGATGTAAAATAACCATAAGAACCTCACGTCTGGGTTTCAAATTATAGCGGAGAGATGTCTTAAGCCATGGCTCTAGGTGGAGTTTAGTAGATTTCTGATTATCTCAGTGATTTTGGATAAAAATCCTTATCACTTGAACTTCGATTCCAAAAACTTTCTCCTTTGAATTCTATTGATATCCAAAGGAACGGGTTTGACCTCCTGATTATGATCTTCAGACATAGAACTCCACGATATTGCCAGAAGATCTAGCAATAACTCTTCATCTACTCTCTACAATACCTTCTTAGGAGTAGAATATTTCTGAAGAACCAATCATTTGGTCTATTTATAGCAAAGTGCATGGTTTTTAACGCTCTGCCACGCACCTGTTAAGTACGCGAGACAGAACAGATCTAAAACTGGGTAATGGTACTTCCATCCATCCCATTTTTGCGGCGGAACAGCCAATTTTTCTCGAGGGCGTTCGGACGGCATGTGTCTGCATCAGTTCCGCCGGCGAATGGTTTTGAGATTAGAATAGAACCACGGAACGCAGACGGGACCGACACCGAACTGCTGAGTCGCTGCGTCGATATGCGCACCACGGATGGATGCATAAAACAATATTTGCCTCCGGGTCCGGCGGGTCGGGTAGCATTACGGAGCGTGCACATACAGCGCCCGGAGAGTTGGTAAAGTAATTGAAACATGTGCTGCAGCGTCAAGTGCGACGACGACGATGGGGAAGATGAGAATGACGATATGGTACATTGGAAAATGGTGGGGGCGAGGAAGCTGAACACATTGCGACCAGACTAAAGGGATCATAAACCGTCGAGGCCGCCCCGGAACGAAGTGAGAACATGTGTTGTACGATTTATGCTCCTCAAGACGGACGGCTTTATTCACTCCGCCGTCCAGCCATTTTTTTTTTGTTAGCCCCCGTTCAACCCAGCCCACCCACCGAACTAGGTCAGACTTACATGCCGTACGTCCGGACATATTTACTCCCGGTAGTTGGCTTGAAAACGGGTGAGGTTTTGGGGGGGTTTGAGTACTGGGAGTTCGGAAAACCCCCTTAGGAGCTGGATTGATTTAGGACTTTCGATCGAAACTAATCAATTTTGGGCATTTTCGGGCTTTAGCAGGTTTTTCTTTTCTCCTACCCCCTGCCCCCTCTTTCCTTTTCGGACCCTAGTTTCCCTTTCCTTTCTCTCCAGCGTCTTTTACCCCCCTGGCGAAGGCCTTTTCTTTCCACTCCTTACGCACGCCCAGAGCAAGGCGCTTTGAAGTGAAAGTAAAATCGTGTGACCCCATCGTGTGTCCAATAGTTCGGCCTCCTCTCTCCCTCCTCCTCGGGTGTGCAATTATCGACGAGCCCTTGTGGAATGCTTCTCGGGTGGCTTTCTTTACCACCCTCCCTCCCCCTCTTGTTGCGCCCTTTTGGGAGACGGAAAGGAAATGGAACCGCAATAAGCCTGGAGGCACGGCACTCTGGACCGCGTCTCCATTGTCGATCGATTGTCCACCCCGGCCGCTCACAATCGCACGTGTTCGTGGATAAATGGAGACGATAGAATGGAGCCGGTGGCTTCCGGTGCCCGTTCACCCACCACCCACCACCCTTTATCATCGTTCCGAGCAGAGAGTGGGCCCAGATATAAATCGATTAGGCAATAGGCGCTTTCCCAGCGGTCACCCATTTGTTTCTTTTCCCCCCTCCTCTCCGCGCTCCGACTTCCGCGCCTTTGGAACTGTGGTATTCATTCCGATTGCCGGCCGGTTCACCACCCTCCCCCGCCCCTTCTCGTCTTGCCCATCCAACAGCTTACTGCAGCCAACCAACCGTTACTGATTGCACTTGCAACAGGCACTCGCGCCCTACACACACACACACATGCTCGTCGTGATGGCCGCTGGCGTTAGTTTTTCCGCCTGTAATGCTAAAAAAAACAACGATTGAAACAGAACTCCATAGAGGCATTAGGGGAGAAAGAGGGAGAAAAAAAAGAAATAGGAGGAAAAGCGAAAGAGTGTGGTGGGTTTGGATTAATCTCCTCGGTCATCGTAAAAACAGCGTCCCTCTACCTTCCCCGCAGCTAACTACAATAGAAATCATGGCACCTCACCTTACTTCAACCCTCAAAGCCTCATATTGGCCACCCACGAAAATGGGCGACTGTCAATGGAAACACTGACAAAGGCAATCACACTGAAATGCCACCATTTTCATCAATGTCTTTATGTGTGGTCGAGGTGGTGGTTGAATGGATGTTGCCGAAGTTCACGAGTTTTTGTGTGTGTTTTTTTTCTGGACCAAATCCCAAATCATCTGAAACTCTCATTATATGATTGCTCGATGGGTTGAGTGAGTTTGTCTGTAACTCCTACGCAATTGCTCTCTATGGACGTAATTTTCTCCAGCGTTCCTTTTGGGACTTGGGAAGGCAATATAACCCGACTATCGCAACATTACATTCCTATTCCGGCCCTCCACAGGTAAAGAAAGGATCAACCGGCGGTTGGCGTCACTGTTGCAGGCCAAATTACTTACCTACCGAACCCCTTTTCCGGACTTCAGACGTCTAGCCGAGGCAATGAGCCTCGGGAGCCTATATCCCTTTCGCAAAACGACGCGACATTAAGCGCGATCCTCGTTCCGACGCATTCATCCCAACATCGGCCTTCGCGAGGGAGTGGTCGATCGACTGCCACATTCCTTCCGATCAAAGATATCTTTGCATGTAGGGCGTTGTGTTACACCTTCTCTCACCTTGTAATCGCAGCCATTCAGTTTGATCTACGATGTGGTATCGTCTATTCGTGTGCTGTTGTTGTTGTGACAAGCAAGACCCAGGCCCAGACAAAACAATTGCTGGTGAAGGTGTCGAAGCGATTACGGCGAGCGCTCCATGTCAAATTCCACTCTAAATTGCTACATCACAATTTAATTGACTTTTGATTAGTACAACCGGCTATCATTAATAGTCTTGTTGGACACATTTCTCTCGCTAATGCTTTCAATTAGTCTGTCCTTCGGTGCTGTTGAGGTCCCATTTTCATCGTCACAACGTTGACGTTACGGTATGTAACCTGCGTAGGATGGGGTTTTCATCTGTGAACATTTTGTAATGAATTCTGTTGTAGGATCATTATCTTGATTTTAATAGTAGAATGTTATGGCGTGCTTAGAGAGTGTTTTAAAAATATTCTTCAATATTGTATGACCAACAATGTGCTGTCTACTTTCTATGTAGAAACTTACCCCAGTCTCCAACCAAAGGAATAAAACAGACTGACATGAATATTCATTTAGGAGAGGTTTAGCAGGGCACACCCTAAGGAAAGTCTGTCGTATATTTAAAATAATCTTGCGGTTTTTTAGGGCACTAAGCCCGTTGTTGCACAGGTGTCCCGTAGATGTAACACTCCAGACTGCCTGCCCTGCTGCGCTGTGATTAATGTGTGTCGAGCCCCGAACGACCGAACGCTTTGAGACATTATCAATTTATGTTTGATACGTGACGCTCAATACGTGCGTAATCGCATAATAATCGTGTCGATCATTTAAGCCCGCCCTACGACCGACCTTTTCCCATCCGCCACCCCCTCCCCACTCCTCCCCATCACGCGCCGCCGATGTGCAGCAGCGAGTGGACAATCTTATCGAGCACCCGTTTAGCTAAGCCTCTTCCAGCCGCTTATCGAGAGGTTAGAAGGAAAATTCTCGCGCCCGAAGGTGGTGGATTAATAAAATATGGCAGTTTGGTATTTTGTTCCGCTGTTATTTTTCTTTTCTTTAACATCACAATGATGTTGGCGTAAGTGCGTATCACATCCGGGACATACCACCGATAAGTGTACCTCGCATCTCGAAGAGTCTTGGGAGGGAGAACGCACCGGTGGAGGTTTTTTTCCGATGAGTAATTGATAACGGAGCACTTGATCAAGGTGATTTTAATTTTAGACGTCAGTTTGAGGATGGGAAAACCCCCTCTGTTGGGAGGCAAAATACAAACAACACAACAGGAGTGTCGCTGATACTGGGTTCATCTTGTGGTAGTAGCATAGGAGCTGGACTCCAACATGGTCGGTGGATATTTTGCCAAGTTTACCGAGATGTCTCGTCGCATAGAGCTTAGTGCATAATTTACGGTATGACCCAGATTAGAGGTGTCTGCAGAACAAAATACTGAGACGAATTGAGTGTGGATATTCTCCTCCACGAGCAGTAGTAGGAGAGAGAGAGAGGCTACCTAAAGACAACAAAGTCTGGAGGAGACAGGACTTCTGCTTCACCAAATTAACGCAGACGCGAGTGTAAACAAACAATTCGCGGTATTTCCGTTCCGCCTGTAGCCAATCGGGTCGCTTGTCGCTCGCATGTAAGTTGTTGCATCCATGAAGTGGAGCGTACAACAACGGTCCCGTGAATGCTGCCTGCGTACTGATAAGAATCCCCGTACGCCCCTGTTTAAACTATTTCTTGTCACTGCCTCACCCAAGGGGCCTATCGGTATGGCGTCTTGACGCAACATCCCTCGTCCAGCTAATGGACATTGCTCGTTGTTTTACCTCCACCATGTCGTTGTAGTTCCGGGGGCGCAATTGTTGGCGCAATGCTGTCCACCAGCGTCTCCGTTCCGCTAGCGGCTCTCGAGGAACTTGGCCTTAAATTGAAAACAATCTACTGATGAGCATGTGATCGGGGAGGTTGCAATCGGTGTACAATTTGTTGTTTACGGCTCACGTACAAACACTGACCAGTGAGGTACCTCCGGGGAGATTCTGGGAATCCCTCGAGGACATGGGACTCTCTGGGATGACTGACTGGGTGGTAGCGAGGAGGTCAAATTCGACGGAGAACATGGTTGCTGAATTCCTTGGAAGACTTCAGCGCTAGCCTGCGAGACATTCTTGGGGTCAAGCATTGGCGGACCTTTTGCGCGCGAAGGTTAGATTCCATTGGATGATGTTGTTTCCTGGCAAGATACCGGTATGCAGTCTGTTGACCAACATCAGGAGTACAACTTTAAGCAGGTTTTGATATGTACGGCTCGATAAGACGATAACGGTGCACCGGTGAACACTTTAAGCTCTTGGCGGCGAGGGTGTTACCATCTGGTGTTGATAATGAGTGCCGGAGAGAGATGTGCTTGAAGATCTATTGCTGGACTGCAAGGAACTTAAAAGTCCCACGTGTTGCCAATCAAAGTATTTAAGTACACGGGAAGTGACGCCTATTCTTCGGATTCTCTCCCCTGTAAAGTGTGCCGTCGATTACAGCAGGTGTGTCGATAACTGACCGTTACCCTAACTACTAAACGCCTCAAATTGAGTCGGCCTGGCCCGGTTGGTGAATTATGACGGCTGCAGTTTGGCGCTGAACCTGGTTATTTTTTCTAAAAACAACTTTTATTAGGGTAATTTGGAGGCGAAGAACGAGCATTTCAGATAAGCAGTGCCCAGGTTCCCCAGGCCGTGGGTCAACATGGTGGCGCCTCCACGGTTTTCCCCTTTCATTGATTCACCCTCCGATTGATAATCGCTCTCGTACTCTCGCTATCGCTGACCATGGACCTGCAGGGACCTGTTTGTGTAGTCTCGCTCGTTTCCCTTGGCCACCATGTAACCTTACTTTTCGCTTCTCTCACTTGCATGACATAATTGATCGTCGTTTCGACTTCGAAAGCGTCGTAGTACCTAGACCCTAGCAGGTTTTGGCTTATCGCAGGTGCGCTGAGATTCGGCCTCGCGCACATTCGCTTCGGAGGCTCATAATCAATTATTCGCTAATCTAGTGGACCACAACCGCACGACTACAGCGTAATATACCGTGTACGACCGATTCCCGGGGCCGATCGTTCGGAACGAGATTATTCTCGAAACCTCTGCCGCCAGCCTCAGAATAGGAGCCCAAGCCCCTCCTCGTTCCGAATAGAAAGGGAAAGTGTTAAACTTTTATCAACCTCGACTGAGTGCTGTTGGTGTGAGTCCCGGTTTTTGGCGGCAGAACGACCTTGACGCCTTGGATGGCGGATTGCTGTCCTTTCGTCGTCGTCGAGGTGCGGCAATCGATTGCGTAGGCCGATGATAATCGGGCGGATGTCGGATTCGCGCGATTTTGCTCCCGACTGCGATTAACGCCATGATCGGAAGATGGAAAGCCCCGTTCGAAACCAGCTGTTGGGCTCGAGTTTGAGAAGGGTCTTTTAATCTGGTTTCTTGTATCTCCAAACACAAGGATGGTGGCTTTCAGGTTATCGTTGAGTTACGCTTGAAGTGTAATGGGAGATTTTGGATGAGGGAAATTCATAGCATAGCTCTCCAATGTTCCCTAGTCATACATTAACGCAGCCTCAAGTTTGATCGACCAAATTTCCATGGTTTGTTGGTAAAACCAGTAGGAATGAGTAAAAGTTGTGAAATAGAATTCATAAATGAGATTAAGCATGATTCGGTGTCATAACTAATCATTCTGGACTGCTGATTGATTATGGACGTAATCTTGCCATCGAGTCCTTTTGTTCATTATGGGGTTTCTGGTATGCGAGTTTGTGAATCTAGATCCGGTTTACAATTTTAAAAGCAATTTTGAACTTGCTGAAAGAGTACTCAGATAACACCAATTGTGCATTAGAGTATCTCCCCATTGCACCCGGGTTGGCTCCCTCATGCAACAGGTGCACTCTTGCACAGGCTCACGTGCCTAGACAACAGTCTGCGATGTTCAAACGCAACCAAGACAAGCTCTCCTCACTTGCAGTCAATAGACCGTGACCGTGACGGAAGAGAGAGAGAGGCTGCGAAACAATGTTTGGCGAGAAGTCGAGAAGTCAAGTGGCCAACCAATTCCGTGTGGCAGCTCGAGTTCGGTTCGGTTGCTGGAGCGGGCCGCACATTAGACGTGAGTGCCCATTGTGGTATGGCCGTGGGGAACACCGTTATACAAGGCAGCATTAGTAGATAAATAAACGCGAAAGATAGATGTGATGATGGGTGAAGAATGTATTCCCCGGTTGGTCTTGGTCACTCCCGCCAGGGTGGAGGGCCACTGCCTGCTACTCTGTACAACGCACGAATGGGTCGGACGGGGTACGTCTGGGACGCGATAAAAACTCGTACACTCTTCGACATCCCCTCCGAACTAAATCCTAAAATGTAGTCAGAGGCACGCTGAAGAGATGATGGCATTCTGCAGCCCTAGTCTCGGGCCTATAGAAATGGACAGTCCGTCTGGTGGAAGTACATCCAGAGGCCGTCGGTCAGTCAAAAAGGGAGAAAAGAAAAGCAATCTTTTCAACGACAGCGTGGTAGAAACGGGCAGGCATTCAGGAAGTCGGAAAGAGGTGGTTTCAAGATAAGACGAGAAAAAGAATGCCCAAGATCGCGTGTGTGTGTGTATGTGCCTCTATCGTGATGATCGCGTGCGGCAATGCGCTGCCATGGCAACGCACGAGTGAACTCTCGCTGGAGATCGCGATCGCGAGAGAGAGCCCACACTCCCGCCGGCTAAAGGAAACGTGCCGCCGACTCCAACCACCCCAGTGTGCGTCTCGTTACCTCGCGGGGTGCAACAATTTATCCTCCCCCTGGGGCCGGCTTCGTATGCTACCACCACCACCATCACCACCGGGGTTTACTTCGGCCGGAGGCATTCAGCGGGATCGAAGCCGACGATCGAGGCGGAAGTGAAAAATGAAAGACTGATCGCGGGGAAAGAAAAAGTTAGAAGAAAAGAAAAACATTCAGCAGAGGAAAGAGGAAAACACATCAAGAGGAAAGAAAGGGGAAGGTGATGAGGATGGGGGGACAGAAGGAAAATTACTGCATGAGTGCAGGCGAATCCATGAGCCCTGAAGACGGGAGAGGTACCCTGGAAGGAGTCCTCTTATGGCCATTGCGTGCCAGCGGGAAAAGGGGAAACTTTATGTTTGCGCACGTGTGCCCGCTTTTACTCCCAAGTCCCCCCTCCCGATGTGCTTGTGTGTGTGTGTTTGTATGTCCGATTGGCGTCCAACGTCGCGGTTGTATGCGTATTTGTCGACAGCGACGGGTGCCGTGATTTACAATCCGTCATCAATATTTATTGCCCTCTTCATGCCTTCGGCAAATCTGGCGTGAATCGCGGAAAGCAGTGCAGGGGCACCCGGGAGTTGCTTCAGGGTGCACAGGTGCACCCGGATGTCACGGATTGGTGGTCGGGTTCGAAACCAGTTCAATCGCAAACTCCTGAATAGCGCAATGCAGAGCGTGGACACCTTGGAAAGGGCAAGCGTGCAAGCGAGCGATCATCTAGGAAGGATCATCGGATTCCGTTGGACTGGAATGTCTGGAGTTGAGAACCTGTGGCGAACCGTCCTAGAGGTTCGCCTGATTGAGGTAGACAAATTATCAAACCTGCCAGATATTGCTGGTTCTATTCTTACGACTTAATTGGGCAAATACTTCTGATGGTATTGGTACCGGTTCTTATCTATTCGTTGCTATTCGCGACCTGCTAGAGCTCCCTATATTATCTGTAGACGTTCTGAAGAATAACAGACGACCTGCGGTCGCATCAGAACTTAGCTTGTCTATAAGCTGGAGATATGCTATAAAACATCATCTGTATTCATTTCCTTATTACTGGATTGATGAACGACCAATGAGCCACAGATAAAATAACCAATCGGATATACACTACAGTCCAGCGAATGGCTTGGAAATGCACATGGATAAATGGTGGAGACGTTAACGAAGTAATATGACTTCCCGAGAGAATAAGGAAAGGAAGACTCTACCGTCCAGGGGAACAAAATCTGCAAAATCAAGATTTATGGCTTATCAATGGCTCATATTGTGCGCAGGTCAGACAGACCCCAGGACTGGCACGATCGAGCGATGCGATCGGTGCTGAGATCGTATCGTAACGACACTACCATGCTGCGATCCTATCGATGCACGGATCATAAGGCAGCGCTCGAGAACCCCGAGAACGGAACGCGCTGGACGCGCGAAGTAATTTAATATAGTAGCAAACCGAAACCGGATTCGCTCGCCAGGATCGAGTTTGTCACCGGGGCCGCAGCTTTTCACAGTGCTGCCAGACGCCGTCCAGCCTCCCGACGAACACGTGTTCGATGACGCTCACGCGTATCACGCAAGTCAACCCCCGAGTTGCGGCTTACAGCATCTCTCCACCGCAGGCGTCGGTGATGACGCCCCACGGACTTACCTCAAACCGGCCGGCTTATTGGCGCAAAAGTCGACGTCGATCCCGAGCGTACGCAAGCAGAAAACGAGTCGACCTTTAGTATTAGCTCATAATTTATACATCCCTCGTTGCTTCACCTCTCGCCTCTTTTATCCCGTGGTGTGAAATTTTGCTTCAAACTTTTGTTTGTAAAAACTGGCTGTTTAGGGATGGTTGCTCCGGTGTTTCTTTGTTGGTTTTTTTATTCTTCTCATTTAATTTTCACTCCACCTCTGAGTACCTCCATCCCATCCGGAGTATCCCCTTGCACGTCGCGAAATCTGTTTGTCATTCCATGTTTGATTATGGACTCCTCCAGAACTCAGAAGACAGAAGAAAAAAAAACCGCAACTCGTTTCTGTCGATCTCTCTCTCTGCTGGCGGGCGCGTACTATACCACGATTTTGGAACTTACGGGAATCACCGCGGCCGCTTCCCCAGAACTTGCTCCACGTCCGCCGAGATGGCACATTTTTGCCTACTAATCGTTGTGATTTGAATATGGAGAACGCCGCCGTGCCCAGAACGCCATCAAGATGGCAAGGAGCGACTGCGATGTTGGGAAACGTTGATTCGGTGATTTGTGGTTGACAAAAACTGGATGCGATCTAAATGGGACACGGCGGTGTTTCTAGAGCAGTGTTGCCAGGCCGTACAAGATCGCGATCGCTGGATCTAGATTTTAATTTGTTCGTGTGGAACAAATGAATCCAGTTACTTCTACCCTTTTTTGATTTTTTAATAGATGCGACTTAGAAAATTGTGTGGAAAAAGTGTGCGAGACCCATTTAAAGTTGGATTAGAATTTAATGTTTGTATTAACAAATTAATTTTACACGAATTTCTTGAGCATCATTGTTTTAACACTTGACATTTATCTCTGGGATCATTATGCAAATGGCTTAAATATTAACATTTTATGTAAAATCGTTATGTCCTTGATGTTTTCCCGCAATCGTTTATCTGGTAGTATAGTTTACCAGTTTATATAATCTTTCAAGCATCAATTTTCATTCCGCTGATGTACAAAACTGCCAATTTGATGTATCATCCAATCGACCAACGTCTGGTACGTCTGTGTTTCATTGCATTGGGTGAGTGTGCGTGTGTGTCTGTGTTTTGTTTTCCATATTGTTCCTCGGCGGCTTTTCATTTCTCATCGTCATTTCCCATGCCAACCCCGCATCCTGCCCATTTTCCATTAAACCATTTTTTATTCACTTTCAAACATGGCACATGTACACATTTCTAAAAATAGTGCCCCATGCCGCTCCGTGGTAAGTCCGAGATAAATCTTGCGATCGAGTTTGGTTGATCAACGGGCCCCCGGTCGCCCATCCGGTTGGGGGTGTTAGAGATTGGCTCGCTTGGTTCGGGTGGAAAATTATACCGCCGGCTTGCGACCCGTTATAAACAAAAATGATGGAAAAATAAAATCAACGCTGTACGTGTTTTCCTTTCCTTTTTTTGTCCTTGTTGTTGTAACTGGGGGAAATGTGTTGACCGAGGGCGCGTGGATCCATGTAAGGGAATTATTGATATAATATGCAACAGGCCAAATAGTTTGAAACACAATTCATGGATAGAGAAAAGAGTGTTTTTAAAATAAGCAATGCATTAGAAAACACATGACAAAACAAAGTGCAGTAATGAGACATATTTTTAAAAGTGATTTTAAAAGATGCAAAAGTCACTTAGGCACCATACACATACACTCTCGTATACCCTACGGGTTTGAAAGCTTTCCCTACGGTACTGGCTGGGAAACCAACTGCGAATTGGACTCGTTACGAATTGTGCTAAATTTGGAACTAGTTCAGCTAAGCCGGAACGATTCGATCCACTGTGCAGTTAATCGATTTCATGTGGCCACCATTAATTCATGTTTGCCGAAACGCATTTCACCGGTCAAGAAGGGGGGGGGGAGGGAGGGGAGGGGAGGGGAGGTTTGCTGTTGTTGTAACTTCTTTTTTTCACTTACGTACAGCCCGAATGCTGGAATGCTGTCGAGGTTGCAGTTTTTCTTCCTGCTTTTTATGGTGTTACCCTGCTGGAAAACAAAATGGCCAAAGAAACTACAAACTTTCGCCATCTCCCGCGCGCATCGGGCCTGGTTCCGGTGTGCGCTAGGTGAATGCACTTTCGGTGAAGTTTTTCGCGAGCTGTTTTTGTAATGTTATTTTGTATGTTACACACCCTTCCTCCCCCCCCGTTTGGTACTTTTTTTTGGCAATTCGAATTTTATTCTCCCCAGGTTTCCGAGCAGGTTTCCCAGCGGATGAGTTTGGCTTTTTTTCAACCCACCCTCCCCAATCCGCACTACCCTTTTATGACGAATTGCGCTGGTTGCCAATTTTCTAGGCCATGTGCTCTAGTGCAAAATAATAACAAAAAAAAAGCGTGAAGAAGTAAAAACAGAGGGTAAGCCTTCAATGCTGGTAATGCTCTCGGGCTCACACTCCGTCCATTGGAGTCGACGAAACGGTTTGAAATTAAAATAAATCGATTTCGTCCCCCGAAAACCCGCATGTTTCGCATTCCACCGTGCGTTTGCTGTTTTTTTTGTGTTTGTTAATTTATTTATTTCACAAGCTTTCCCAAACACGCTGCTGCTTGGTTTCAACAATCGTGTGTGTGTGTGTTTTTTTATATTAACTGTTCGAAATATGCATGAAGGTGGTATGCTTTGGTGATATATTTTCATTTTCCATATTTGCTTTTTTGAGATATAATTTGCCTGCCACCTTCACGTGGTTGCATTTTCCCTCCGGACGATTATCTCATTGCGGTCCTCCTTCTTTTTATTTTCCCTCTTTGCTGTAAACTAACTGCAGGTTGTCAATTTATTTTCCGTTTGGCTCCGTTTCAGGCCGCACAAATGGAGAAAACCAGTTGCAGCTGGAATGATGTGGCATGTAAATAATTAACTTTAATTTCTTTCGTTGTTTCCACCTCACTTTCTTTCGCTGTTCCCGCCAGCTCGCCCTATCGTGGACTGCACGATCCTTGCGTAAGGCGATGCGTTCGCTAATAGATATCATTTAATGTTCTGTGTGATGGTGGTTTTAATTTACTGCACCGCATCTCCGCCCCTAATGAATAAAGAAGAAAAACAAACCAACTCACTTCGTCGGTCGCACTTCACTGGCTCCATTTTCGCCCAGTCGGATGAAAATTATGACATTGCATTCCGATGTCGATTTGGAGCACGTCATCAAATCATGTGGACATGTTGCTGTGGCTAACAACCGACAATTTCGGTTGACATCAATGCAACGCTAATGAGCGGCAGTACGCTTGGAACGAAATATCTCAAATATAAATAGAAAGGAGAGATTGTACTTTGACGAGCCTTGATAAGGGAGAAGTACCCAATCGAGCCTGTTTTTGGAGACCACATTTCTTAAGTTGGGCACGTGATTGCTAAGCCTGGGAGTCAAGAAGCACCACAAGACATTCGAGTGAAGATCGAGGCTGCTCAGAAGATCGAGAACTGGACAGCAAATTCTGCGAACTCGTGGCTACAACAGTTTTGCCATCCACGAGCAGAAACATGTCCAGCCCAGATGGTGGATGAATCTGTGGGGCACTTCCTGGGAAGTTTTGTTTCTCTTTTGCCGAATTTTGCATACTTTACCATCGTTTTAGACTGCCGAACCCCAACGTCTTGCGTCGCGAAACCAGGCACAGCATGCATTGTGCAATATATAGTCGTCGGCTTTGGTGATTAAAATCGGCGCGCGACAGACTTATATCTTCAACATAGAGCTGGCGCTCGGTCGAGCAGTGTTGCCAGTGTTGCAGGAGTCTGTTTGCATTTATCTTGTTTCTATATCATTCCCATCTTCACGGTACAAACGATGTTAAATCCTCTTCTTTTCCCGAAGTCCCGAGAAGTGACGCGCATGTTTCTCGCATTAAAAACAATGTTTGATCTTGTGCTCGAGCGATCGCCGCTCTCGTGACGACTATCGTTCCCCTTGCCGGACGTGGCTGCGGTGATTTACCGGACTGAGATTGGAAAACGTTCCCAAGTTCGACTGGGAATCGCGCAGCTAATTAGTTGCTGCGGGGTTTTTTCCGATTCGAGCTACTCATGACAATCGAATAAAAATTTCCAAGATTATGGAGGAAGATGTAAATTACCACTGGGTGCGCTTTGATCAGGGGTCGGTAAACTATAGCCCATCCTAGGATATTAATATTTATAAATTTAATATGGCCCATCCTAGGATTTTAATTCAGCTTCTGCACTTCTGATTCTGTAACTTTTCAGGTGCCCGCTTATTTTTAATTTTATTGCAACCACATGTTTGGCTCAATCCTGCTTTAATGTTTAATTCTAATTTTAAAATTTAACTAAATATTCTAAATCTCTGGGAAAAAGCAAAAGGCATACCTTTTTTCTCCTGATACTCTTCACGAGTATTTTGTAAGTCAAACGCAAGAAAAATATGTTCGACTCTCGAAATTTTTATATCTATTTGGAAAAAGTTTGGCGACCACTGGTACTGACGAATCACGGAACTCGTAGAGCTGATCTGTGCTGGTAAAGTAACGCTTCGGATGTGTCATATACCCGCTAAAGGCGTTAACATTCGTAAGCGGAGGTTGGTGTTATGACATTTTCTATTTTATTACACCAACCATCATGAGTTGTAGACACAATTGAACAATCGAATTTTATGGTGGTATTAGTTATTAATGATAATCTTTTAAAAATATTAATAAACACCGAGGACACACTTGCCTGCTAAATATACTTCCCGCTCATTGGTATGCTTAACGGGCACGTTTTAGGCAGCATGTTTTGACTGCCTCGGTGTCTTCAGGTGAACAATGGATCGAAAGATCCATTAAAAGGGCTCGTAAGTTGCGTAATAAAAAATTACACGAGATCCCTTTGGGAACCGTTTCGTACACGTTTTTTATCAATTAAAATTCCAATCCTTTTACAAAAACTAAACCCGTGAGGGTCAACAGTGAAGGTTATGCTTTCACCTAATAGCAGCCTGTTAGTAGGAATTTTTGTACATTTTGTACACCCATATCGTCTAGAAAGTCATCTTCCCGATTCGACATTTAACATTTACGTCAAAGACCCGAACCTTTTGATGGGTTTTGATTTCCGCCAATTCACTTTCCCGCCGAAAGATTGACTCCCTGTTCGGGCTTCGGGGATATGGCTCGGGAAGTGGTCATCTGCCTGCATGATTAACGATTCCCGCGCACTGACCGGTCGGTAATCAATCAAACGCTTCAAGCGTCCGCTGATTTGGTGTTTTGTATTTTTATGAACGGGGCCTTTTTTTTCATCACCCAACACTTTGTGGAAGGTAACGGATTCGGTTGCAGAAGTTGAAAGTTTTTCGGAGCTGTTCCGGCGAACCCGAGGAGGGAGTACACGATTCGCGACGGTTCTTTCACTCCCGGCGGCGGGAATTAAATTTGAAAATCGACCGCGTCTTGGACGGAGCATCTTCCCTTTTCGCTAATCGCCGACGAGGATGAGACATGATAGGTGATTGCATGCTGCATACATGGAGCTTCGCTGTTGCTCCGGAGCGGAGAAAGGAACCGTTTGACTGCTCCGACTGCCGGCAACAGGTGGATTCGAAATTCGTTGACCTTTCGTACGCGGTACAATCACGCCGCGGGAGGGATGGGGTTTTTTTTCTCTCGTTCGGGTGAATCTTCATCCCCCCAAACCGTCTCGACTTCTTCGTTCACGTGACTTGTTTGGGAGAGGTTTGATAAGAGGAAAAAAAAACAAACTATAGATGGAACATAAAAAAGAAACAGATAAACGACAGAAGAGGTTATGTGATGATGTTGATGAATGTATAAATATTAATATACGACATAAATTAGATATTTGGCTTCGCGGGGCTTTCCGTGCACACGTCAGGGTTTGCGTGTTTTCGGGTTTCGGTACGTTTGTGAGTAAACCCTCCTTAGAGTATGGTGGCTCTGGCGGAGAACTGAAAACTATTTTATTCGTGTTAGTGTGCCTCTGCCTGGGAACGCCGGCTTTCTTGTTGCCATTCGCCCTTTTGACTCGGTTCGGTGAGTTAGGAAACCCTGAGAAACTCTTGCTGAAGGGAAGATGGCACATCGGGGAGTGGGTGAGAGTGGGATTGAAGGTGTGAGAAATCCCGGACTAACCCCGCGAGAAGTCAGAAAATCGCAAAATCTGCTAGCTTCACTTTTTCACTATCCGTTGTGCGATCTCGTCAAACGCAAGGAACGGGTTTCAAGAAAAAGAAAACCTTTAAATTAAGAACTTTTTTTGCGGAAATTTAATTTTTACTTTGGCAAAACCCGACGTGGAAACCTCTTCCACGAGTAACGAATCATAGGTAGGTCCGGTGGCCACAGTTGTTGTACGTAAGTGGTTCCTTATGAGAAATAGACTCGAAGACTACGCTTAGCGCGCACCTTTTTGGTTAACCGTTTTTCCATTCCTTTTCCCCCGAAACCTGCCACCGAACAGCTGCCAGGTGCGATGCTCCCGGGAGCATCTGGATAATTGGAGGAAAAAGGGCTGCACACAAGTCGTAGATCGCTCGGTCAGATTTGGATCGTTTACGGTAGATTTGACTATGTTGCGGAATTTGACCAACGCTTTCCTCATTTCCGAACCATTCCCGGCTTTTGCGATTTTTCTTAAACCCGAGGGTTTTCTACCTTGAAGCTCGATGGTCGTCGCTGAAAAAGTAATCAACCTCATTTCTTTTTTCGTTAAGTAGCGAACACACAAGAACGATCCAAATGCCGGATTTCGGAAGTAACGCGAATTTTCGCCAATGTTCCAAACTTTGGTTTTTCTTTTCCCCCGTAATCCGCGATCGTGTATCCGTGTTTGAAGATTTAAGGCAATTTTCACAGATCCAGCTATCTCCGGTAGCATTCGCCACGGTTCGGTGGGTTTTGCAAATTTTTCAACGAGTGATTTGTCAAAAAAAGAAGTGGATAAAACGCGAAAAAGCGCGTTCTGCGCTGTTGTTCGGATACAGTTCTCTAGCGGATCTTCTGATTGAGCATGTTTATTGAAGCTCCTACCGTGGGCAAAGCACGGGGTGGAAAAAAGATGCCAAATAAAGATAACAATTGTAAAACGCGTACGGTTACACGTGTTTCTAGTTGTGAACAGCAAAAATTTACACAAAACACTTAACTTTCGCGAAACCTTGTTTGATTCAGCTTGCGAAAGCAGACGCACTAACAGGAAGATGATTGATTCACGCCGTAATAGTTAAGCCTAATTTAAATATGAATAAAGTGGCGGCCCCGTGGCTTGAACTGGAAAAATCTGCTGATGAAAGGCGAGTTCCATACCGGACGCTTGAATGAAACGTGTACAACACCCCACGTAGGTGCACTTTTAGCGAAATGTCACGCCTCGCGAGATGCGCTGTATGATCATCCAATTTGATTTGTTGGGGGTGGTTTAGTTTTGTTTTTACACCCGAAATCGTCCGACCCGGCGTCCTTCAGAATGCCATTAGCCACGGGCTATTGTCCACGGCGTAGTTCACCGGCACGATTTAGAATAGCTCGTTTGGTGAGGGGTTTCCGTTTAGAACTTAGCCCTTGTTTACGCCATCAGACGGTGGAATTTGGGCAGTTTGGGTTCCGATTTTGAAATATCTCCATTAAAAGGCACACATACTGTGATTTAATGTACGAGAGAAGTGGCGTTCTATAAATAACAACAAAAGCGGACATTTTAATCAGAGTTACACGTGAGGTGGAAAAACATTTTCAAGGTCTGCAATGGTATGAAGGGAGGCTAATGGAAGCGAAAGCAGATTCTCCATAGCCTCGAGAAGCAATCCAGACACTCCTATCCTTAAGGTATCATAAATACAGGACGTATTTGCACGGAAAACCGAACATCGTAAAAGTCCACCATTGCCCGCCATATAAGAGATGCCTGAAAACAAACTCCACAAACCGGTAATTAAAGCGCGTCGCGTGTACCTCGCAGGATATAGGGAAGACACGAAGGTGAACCCTTCGAGTTACACTGTGACACACTGCGAGTCGGTTCAGGTGTCAGTGCACACATCCCTTTTGCATCCATCATCTCCATAATTATGCTTCCTTCGGGTCAATCCGTTGCCGGTCTCCAGGTAGAACCCGGGTGACGGCTTGATCGCCTTGGAGGCGGAATCCCGCGCCAAGGGATCGAAGAACCCAACGTCCTTCAAGCAACCTACCTAATAACAACAACGGACACCGGCCGGGAGCCCACGTGACCCTGGGGAGGAGCGTTGGGACAAAAATGAGCACCCTTAAAACCAGTTCCTTGCATTGAGGTGGATCTCCTCCAAAGTAATTTTATCCCGCAACGGTGAGGCTCTTATGTGGAGATACAAGAAAAAAGATGGCAGAAGCCGGCCGGCATACGATGCTTCCGATGCATGATCATGATGACGGTGGTGATGATCGTTAAAAATCACGTGCAAAGGGTCAACTGGTAGGACGCGGAGTATTAAATTTACATTACTTCACCCGACCGGTACCAAGTGCGTGTCCTCATATGGGACGCTCGTGCTCTCCAGTGAGTCGGTCCTCTAGACCGTTCCATAAATGCAGAAGGTACGGGAATACGGGATCGCGGAGTTCCATCAACATCTCATCGCTCGCTCGCTGCGGCCGGATGACCTCGAAAACGTGTCTATACTGCTCCCATATCGAGTGGAGCATGTTTTTCACCTTCCACACCTCTTTCCCCTCTTCAGATGCTTTTCCTCCAAAAAAACCATCGTTCGACAAATTGAGTCCAATGCGCAATACGCCACCGATAACGCGCCTGGTAGTGAAAAACGCGTGCGCATAGACACTTTTTTGTACCTATTTATTTCGGTTGAGTACCGAACCGACCGCGCACTTTTGTGTGTCCGGTGATTAGAAGCAACGGAACAGAACATCGCACTTGTTGGGTTGGAAAATCGCAGCACCCGCACCGGGAAAACAGTTCATCATCGTACGCCAGGACATGCTACAACCGTGCTGACAGTGCCGCTGATGAGACCGATCAATTAGAGGTGCGTCGCCAAACTCGCCCCAAAGTGTCGGCCTCAGCAGCATCGACTTCGAGCCCACTCTGCCAGGCAGATAGCACGCATTTCTCGACGTGCAGTGTTTTATCAACTGCGAACCCCGCGGGGTTGTTTCACTTCAGAAAACTTTCAATTAATTGATAAGCGCCCGACTGCGCCGGTCGGAGATCAAACGGTTGGTCCGTTGACGTCGTCGTCGTCGGGGGAACGATATTCCCGTCGTCGTCGTCGCGTGCTTGTTCCCGATGTCCGTACGATAAATGACAATGTTATGTCACTGATAGCGACCCACCCTCTGGGGTGAGCCGAAGAGAGAGAGAAAGGGGGAGAGAGATAGAGAGGAAGAATTGACCACCCATGGATGGCCTGGTCGGAGGCGGTTTTTGCGAACTTCAAGGTCCGATCGATCGATCAATCGGGGACAGATGATTGTGGAGCCGACTTTTGATCAGACGCGTCCGATACGAGACGGTGGATGACTTCATCCTGCATGGTCTGATGTTATGACTGCCGAAGATCCGGTACCTTAGGATTGCCCCCGCGACACGTGCCTGTCCTCCAAGGAGATTCCAACGAAGTTGTACTACTGTCTGGACAATGTCCTGTTCTATTTAAAGGTACTTTGCCAATTTAGACAGCACGCAATGAAGTGAATTTGATAAATATAGAATGCTACACGCTCCGGCGTTGCTCGGGTAAGAAGGAGTGTAGAAAAGAGTTATGTTTTGCCTGTTCTTGCTTTGACCCTTTTTAACAAATAAAACACTTCCAAGAAGCACCAGTCGAAATCCAGTTCTCAACACACATTTCTATGTTATGATATTTAGTGGTTATGAGAGGTCGGATTTAATAGTTTAAGGATATATTTAAAAAGATTGATATTTCATCGATTCCCCCGTGCTGCTTAAACCCTGATATGATGAATATATACACCTTGACATACGACGCTATTATTATAGTAGTTGATTACAGTGAAGATTGAAAGTTATTTTTATTAGAACCCTGTATGACTCTAAATTTGAAAACCCCTGAAATTGCTACGATTAATTATTATTTTACGCAAAAACTTTCGATAATTGTAGACTATCTTTATTTTGTGCAACACAAATAAAAATTTTGTGCATTTTTATGCTGTGCTATTTTTTTTGTTGGGCAGTGTAGAAATCGTACATGCTTGTTTTGTTTGTGTTGTTAAAACTGAGTTTAAAATGTAAAATTTGGATGATTTTATTAGAAAATAGAAAACAAAAAAACTAAATGTGTGGGAAGTTTTAGAATCGACGGTACAGTATTGCTCGACTTTTTAGTGTACACAAAAATCCATACAAAAAAATGCTAAAATATGCAATAGATTATCTACATTAATCTAATTGTTTATAGATTTTGTAGTATTTTGGATGTTCTCATATCTTTTATTATAATATCGTTTCCGGATGTATTACGTCCCTTTAGTGGATTAGACCTTGTCACATACAAAATTATAGCTCACAGTCAAACAAATCCACTCACAGGACGCTATTTTGTAACAACAGTTTTCTACTCTTCCTTTCAACGCTGTTGCATCGCTCCGTATTCTAACCATTACCTTACGACGCGTGGGAACGATTTCGTCGGGTTTTTGCACACGAATTCGATTCGTGACGAAAGATTTGTCACTCTTTATTGCCCGAACCACGCGCGACACGATGTCGGATGCAAAAAGGGCCTGTTGCTGGGGCGCAACAGTTTGGAACTTTTAAAAGCGAAAGTAAGTAAACGACGCCAAACGTTGAAACTGATCGTGACAAAGGGCTTTCGGTGGTTATTCGGTTTCACATCCACGTCAAACAGCTTTGTTACAACTCATTCGAAAGCAAAAAGTGTCCTTTTAGTACCATTTCGTGTGTTTAAGGTCTTCGATGTTGAAAAAAGAGCTTATTTTCCAACTCCCAAATAAAATATGTCGATTACGAATCTGCTCTTTTTCACGAAATGCGTGCCATTTATGTCTCTTTTTTCGGGAAGCATACGTGATTGTTGACGAAGGCAGGATGGAGATGTACCATTGACTCCATTGAGTGAACCAGAGCAAAAAGACGAGATGATAAGACGAAAAAAACCAAGCATACACACACACACACACTTAACGGCAACCCTGACGACTCGGCGACCCGGTGTCGACGGAAAAGTGCGAATTATGCGTGCGAACGACGCATTCCGTACGGTTTCTCAACATGTCAACACCAGGCGAAAAGGGCCAAGCTGGCGCAAAATTAAACCTAAGCCAAACGATGCAAGAAAAAGTCGTATACCCCCCGCTTCCAGTCCCCGGCGGGGTGGAGGAAAATTCATCATAACCACAATTATTAGCCCGGGCGACGTGCGGTAATGTGCAAACATCCGATGCCGGGGTTGACCGTTTTCATTTAAGTCGTTTTTGCTTCGCCCCTGAAGGAGTTTGTTTCGCGACAACGGTGTGTTATCATTGACTGGCGTTGCCGGTCAACCGGCTCCAGCTGGAGGACATTACTGTGGGTCACACTGTGCTTAGTCTGGCCACAATAAGACGCGAGTTTGAACTTAATGGTTTGGTGTCTCGCAGCAATGGTTGAGGTTAGTACCAGGGAGAATCCGTCAGTATTCGAATTTCTCGCCCGATTACGTCACTAGCGTCTCACGAAGTACCGACGTACCATAGGCAGGTGGACTGCGCCTTTGTGTTCGGCGTGAACCGTGGCGCTAATCTGGTGCAACCATCCTATCCAACCTGACACATCTGGGACTTGGATTGCGCGACCGCTACAAAGCACGCCAGATGCGCCACCAGCCTGTCACTAGCTGACAGCGAGCCCACTCGAAGTTCTTCCGCAAAGTCTCGGTGTTCGGTTAGACATTAACCTACCTCGGTGCCTGCTTACCAGCACCTAAACACTCAGTTGGTGGCGTTTGACCAGCAAGATGGGTTTCGCTCTCTCGCAACTGGGGGTTCTTCAACCCGAGTTACAAAGTGACAGCCCGCGAGTCACGTTTTCTTTGCAGTTCGTCATTCCGCAAGCGCCCGGACGAACGAATCGAACGGATTCAAACTGGAGCCTCGCCGGTGTACGGGTCTTCCTACTTTCGCCTTAATGGCCGGAGTGCATAATCGATTATTGTGCCGTAATGCTGCACGGAACCTCGATGTTTCAATAGTTTTGCAACTGTCTAGCGGGCGAAAGTGTTTCGAAAACACCGTTAAGTTGAGGAATGTAGGAGAACCTACACCAACAGATATAGGAGGATACTGATTTAAGGTATTGGATTACTTCTGCCATTCACCAAATGAGAGGATCATTTCTTGTACGTTATTTGAAAATCAAACTCATGTTCCGATAAGTTCTTAAATGTTTAATACTCCAATACTCAGTACTCCAGCTTTCATTTAGGCAGAGTTTTATGAGTAACGTTAGGTGTTCCCCAAACGGCTCAACGGTGTGATATGAAATGTACGATTGGAAAATTGCTTTTCTCACTCAACCGGTCAGCAGAACAGGAAACATTACCGGCTAGCTACAACCTCTACAAAACTCCAGAAAGCCGTCCCTGCATCGCTGCGTCACCCTCCGCTCCCTTCTGGAGTCTAAGAACTTCCGTGGGGTTTGAGGTTTTTGGCTTGGTTTGCTCCGCTCGGGCGTGATGTTCGGTCTGCTTGCTGTGGTGCAGCGAAGCCCATCAAGTTCTCCGCTCCGATCCGCTAACTGCTGAATGCCTTGCAGTTCACCGCGGGCTCGGCTCGCGGAGGCAAAAGAAAAATAAACCAAGCCTTTTAATCAAGCACAAGAAAAACGGCTAACTGAACGGACCAACTGGCACCGGCGTCTTGGATCTAGGAAGAGTACACAGAGGAAAACACACGCACACATCCGCCTAATTGGTACTTTTGGCGGAGAGATATGCTGATACTGGGAGATGGAGTAAGGATGGAGGTACGGAGGCACGGCTGTCAGAGCATGGTTTAGGTAGGAATCGATCTTCGAAACGTCTTAATATTTACTCGCTAGAGTCCGGCGCTCTGAAGAAGACTGTGGCGTTGTAGCGTGGTCTCTTCCTTCGGCCATTCATCCCGATCGTAGCATGTACACTATGCTGACCATTGGCCGATTTTTTCGATTTCGTGCTACTTTTTCCCACTCACACACACACGTAACGTACTCCAAGAGGAGCTTGAAGCATATGCCAGTAGCTCGGAATGCGCTCTCGAGCGCGTCTATCCATCGGTTCGTGGCGCAACCGCAGAAAACAGGGAAGGTGTGGGCTAGGCGAGGTCTCGACCAGTAGATAGTAATGGGTAATAACACCAATTAGAAGTTATCTCAGAGCTACACGCAGATTGACCCGCTTCGCTGAACCAACTCGACGGTCGACGGTTCTGGTTATGTTTTGCGGTTATCTTAGAAGAAGGGTTGATTTAACGTTTTTTGTGTACTTCGTTTCTCAATTTCTGTCTGGTGGTTGGACATGGTGGTGGAAAATTGGTGTAGATGTTTTTTCTCCCCCCCTAGCTAGCAGTAAGTATAAGAAAAGTACTCTTAAGATAAACAAAGTATTAACACCTCCTGCGCGGATCAACCGTATCGTGCATAATTATTCCGTTAAGGCCGATCGATTTACGACGCCGAGGAAGTTAAACGTCTCGCCAGTGCTTAGCGCCGGTTTGATAAGCAGAAACGGTCTCCAAGGGGGTCCATGGAAAACGAAGTTAAATGCCCATTCGATCATCCCCGGCTATCGAATTCGTTCTCGCAATCCGCGCAGCCCTTGTCCCAATTTGTCGTGGACCGTTTCCTTATGGCATTATGTAACGACAAGAAACATTTATTTCATGGTGCAACCCGGGTGAAGGTGTTGGTTACGCTCCTCCTCCTAACTACTGCCAGCCCTTAAACGCTTATCAGCTGCATGCGCGTCGAATGCACAACATACCGTTCGGTACAACCGATGCTGACCGCTTTTGCGACCGGATTGAATTGGGGTTTCGCGAGTTGGTCTCTAGAATTTTTGCAAGCTCGATCGCCATAGGAAATATTGATGCAATCAGCTAGAACGAAGTGATCCCGCACGCTGGAGGAGGTTAATTAGGTGAACTCGTCGAGCCAAGCGAAGCCTCAGATTCCAGTGAATCGCAACTATTTCGTGGTGAGACTGAGTTAGGCAGCTATTCGCAATGCAGTGCTAAAATAAGGTGACTGCTAAAACGTTTAGCAAAATCTATTTCTTCGTCTATGTCGTAGTACCAAGACATCCCAAAAAGCTCTAGAATTCTGAGAGACTAAGTATTTGGGACGGACGTAAGTTGATTCATGTGGGATTACGCCTCTATCGTATAGTTTTTCCTTCAGAATAGCTTAAGAAACACTGCCTCGGACGTTGGGTAAGAGTATTTGCAAATCTGGGAGCCTTGCTCTACATCGACTGAGCGTAGCGGCAACGATCCAACCAACTACCGATTAAGTTAATCAGGTTCATCGGTGGCCGTTCGATTCGTTTCGGCTTGGAAGCAGCCGTTATCGCTCTGCATACCCCACCTTGTCTTCACGTCTTCTTCGCAGGCTTGTCGCTAACAGTGGCTCCGCCGCAACCAGATTGATGTGTTTGGCCTTTCGGGTGCATGCGGTTCACATCTTTCGCACCGCACCGGAACCACAACTTTCGGTGCGAACGTACCTACGACTTTCGTTGGAGAAAGGTTCACCGGTCGACCGAATGTGCTGTTGTGTGTGTGTGTGTGTGTGCAGAGAGGCATGGGTTGATGGCATTTTGCTTTCTTCCAGTGAAAGAGACCCGGCACGATGGCTTGATGGCTCATTTGAGGCACGTTGAATTATTCATCGTAGCCCGTTGCGGTGGCAAGGGTGCTTCTCCGGTATCAAACATCTTGGCCTTCTTCTACCCGGATCCCCTCCACTGCAAGGCCATTTGAGAGGCCCCTGCCCGAAGCCTGTGGCCACACTCCAACCTTCGCGGATGCTCGTCAGCGTGCTGCAGCGTTTCGGATTAAGCTTCTTTCACCTCCGGATTCCCATGCTGAAACTCCATGTGTATCGCAACCTTCTCCTTCGGCCGGTTGGCAAACCGCGATGCACAACATTGTTGCGCTGATCGAATGCATTTCTCCCAAAATGGCACCCACCGCTCCGCTCCCCCTTTGGATGAACGAGCGGTGAAGTGGTGTTGGCTCTCGCTCTGCCTATTACTTAGGTTACGTAGGATCAGGTTGTGTATTGCTCTTCTGGCTCAAGCTCGCGGAACGCTCCGAGGTGACTAAGCTCAGATAACCTTAGCCCAAGAGTCTTCAAGCAAGCGCCGCTGGAAGGCAACAGCAGTAGGAAAAAAATAACCTGCACACGCAAACACACACAAGTGGTCTTGGAAGTAAAAGCAGTTCATGAAGACGACATCCTCCAGCACATGAGGGAGCTAGAGGGGATGGGGTTTGCAAGGGGAATTTTGTTTGGCATTCAAGTGGCTGTGGCCTTACCTTACCTCTATCACATCCCTCCCTTTCTCTCTCTCTCTCTCTCTCTCTCATCCATACGTTGCAAGTCATTGGATTGTTTAGTGCACTTGTGAACTGAGCTGAAATTGTGAACTAACTCGCAAAAAAAGACGGAAAAACACATGCTCCAGTGAAACGGAAACAAAACACTAGCATTAAAGGCAAAACAAAAACACCCAAAAGAAGAAGTATCCTGTGAAATGGTGGGCTGAATGTGTGTATGTGCGCTTTGGCTGTTTGGTGGGCATGCTTGTTTCACCTGCCGATAGAAAGTACTTTCGTTCACTTTCGCAAACCCAATGGTGCGCGAATGATTACCGGCTTTTGGGGAGGGCTATTTTTGGACAGAAAGGCTTTTCCCTCCTGTCTTTCCCCAACGCCTACAACACCGTTTGCCGGTAGCCAAAAACTTTCCTGTAACAGTGGAAAGGCTGAAAAGATATTAGGAGCTTCCTCATGTTCGGTTTACCTCGGGATAGCAACGAAGATTTCGATCAAGCGCCTTTTGTGCCGCCTTTGATCGGCTTAAGTGCATTAGGTATCTTCTAATGAGGATCTTAAGTTCTTCGGCTGCCTTCCGGGGAATTATTTACGTAACGCTGTGCATGGAACTCGATCCTTTCAACCGGAACTGTTTCTGGTTTGGTTCGAACAATCGAACCAAAGGAACGAGCGCACCGGGAGCAATCAAACCTTTCCTTCGCGTCCTGCGACGATCCTCAGGCCGGTCAGGAGATTTACATGAATACGATTATTAGTTTTCTGGTGCGCGCGGACACAACCGAGAACTGACCGTGCTAGTCTGTAGGAGTAAAAAATGAACCCGAACGAAATGGTTGAAAGAATGTAGCTTGTTAATTTATGTTAAAGATTTTTCTTCAGTCCATTCTACCATCTCCTCCTACCCAGGAGTCTTCCTTCTCCGAATGTAGAAATGAAATGTGTCGTTGCGTGATAGTCCGGACGGGTCACGGATAGCGGGCGTTGTGTTTTCTTCCACTTGATCCACCATCTTCTGGGTTCTCCTTATGGCCTCTGGGGTAAACCGGTACCATGAACGCCCCGGAGGTGTATCCGCCAGTTCCGCGATAGCTGTATGCATCCGACGCATAAGAGAAACAGGTTCCGGGCTTATCACCACTATCAGGTCCGCAACAAGTGCCGCTTCCGGAGCACGCGCGTCTCTGTTCCGGTCATTCGGCTAACGAGCTGCTAATTATGAAGTTAATTACCGCATTACACTATCGTGCGACGATATTGAGGCGTTTCGTGGTCAGGTCCACTCTTGAACGACCACTCGTATTTGCCATCTTGACTAACTAAAGTACAAATTAAAAAGATCCTTCTTGTATCCAAAGTATGTTAAAGTGTTGCATTTTTTTCCGGTAATATGCGAAATTAAACGTTCACAGCATATGGTCCCGGCACATGGACCGCCTACCGCGCCTTTCGAGGGTGAAGAAGACGTCGTAGGGGCTGCAAGGGATTATTTATATTTATTCAAATCAAGAATTTCTACCTAAGGCTTCCGCGTGAACATCGACGAACACACGCAGCAGAGCAACAAGTGTCCCAGGAATGTCCGGGAAGGGCGACGGATGCGAGCCTGCGAGGGCTCGTGTGTTTGTCGTTATGACAGTGATCGAGGGCATCGCAGCCGCGGCCTATGGTGGTGTGCCTTTAGGGCGGAGGAAGTCAGGATTTTATAGCGATTATCATATCGTTGTTTTCTTTTCGGTTTGTTCTCCGTGTTCTCGGCCGGCTAGCAGCGTTCCTTTCTGAAGAAGACACCTTCGCCGAGCGGCCGGCCTCCCCGCTGCGGTCCGGATCAGGAGGCTTAGCTATTTGGGTTGCGCGGCGGTACAGAAGAGGGATACAGGTTCTTTTATTTTCGCTCCCTTCGATACGGCCGGTGGTGCTGCCTTCCGTTGTAGACGTTCCGCGTTGTTGTAGCCGTCAGCATCATTAGTGATATCATCGTGATACGCGGAACCGGTTTTCCGTGGGTCCCTTGCGAGGCCCTATAGCCGGCCGCATCACCTGTGGTGTGCCTCAGCGGGATTAGGCTCGCCGACGCGGTCTTACGCTAGGGATCTTCGGATATTACGCCGGAACAGCGCATGATAGGAATGCAGAAGCACTAGCAGCAGTGCCAATGGCAACGCATTTTTCATACCGATGCCACCGGATCCAGGCCCTGGTTTGGGTGTTAGATGATTGCAACCTGTTGCACCCTACGAGTCCCCGAAGGTAGTTTCCGTCGTCGACGCGCAGACTCTGCTGTTCCTTTCCCCGGCATTCGGGAGTCTTGTAGCGTGTTTCGAAAAAGTGCTAAACCACGGGAGGCGAACTCCTCCGTGCCGAGGGCCCGAGAGCGTCCAAGGTGTGAGGCTTTGGGAAATTTGATCAATGCCTTGTGGAGTCGTGTTTCACGATTTCAGAGTCCGCGGGAATTTGCGCCGCTCGAGGGAGCGGGCGTTAAGCGGATTGATAAGTTGCGATCGATCGACCAGGAGTGTGTGCAAATTAAGCGGAAAATTTTTCGACTACCGATATTATCTGGTGTTCCTCGGTCCGGGGTGTTGACGCGGTGCTATCGTCCCACAGAAAGAGCTGCGAGCTTAGAGGGAGCTCGGTGTCGGTGGAGCTTGAAGCGGGATACCGTTTAAAATACCCTCGAATAATCAGACAGCGCAGTATATTATATCTGGTGTATCCGTTACGCCTGATTAGGTTTTTCAGGCGAACCGTTTTGCTTGCATTCGACCGTGGTTCCCAGGTCGACCATTTGATCTATCGACCTCCACCGAGCGACCTGCACTCTTGCCTTGGCTGCCGTTGGGAAGTTCGAAGGTTTATGGGCGACTAATACCCAGCCAACCCCGTCAGGAGGTGATGTATGGGTTGGCTTCGTCCTACATGGAGGAACGCAACGGGCACGATACGAATTTGGCTGCCGGGGTTTTAATAGGTGTATCATTTTCATCACGAACATTTTGGGTCGGATGGAGGGAAAACCGAGGATGGACGATGTTTGGTGGGAAAGGATTCTAGGCTTGTGACATTCTACCGTTACGGAAACATCGAAAAATCAACATTCTAGAAGCGTACTTTTCTAGCTGTATTGTATTTGGGTGGTTCTCCGGGATCGAGCGAAAGCCATAAATTAGTTTCTGAGCTTCCCTAACCGTTCAGGTTCGGTTCTTAAAGCTGTCTCTTCACTCTCTCTCTCGCACACAAAACTAAGGATTGTTTCCGTTATTTGTCACCGAGCCCAGCTGAGGCAGTGTTCACCCGCACCCGCAGACATTAGGGATCGTGGGTCCTAATGTGATCATCCACTTAATTATTACCGCTTGTCGACAGACATTGGTGTCGCGTTTGTGGAAGTCTGACTTAACGTTGGAGGAAATGCTCAAAGAATGTGTTTTTAAGTGAATTATAAAGATTTGATGAACGCTTGAACGAGCACTCCGTTTCACACCCCAAACGTTCCGCGACTCTGATGATGATAGTAATTTGACGTTCTTATCGTATGATTACGATACAATCGGCGCGGCGCGAATCAATACCATCAAGGTACGGACGAGCTTTAGTGGCAAAAAGATCGGTGACTTGCTACACTTTCTCTACCTCGGTTCATCCTCGTCGTTCCAGATGAGCGCCCGATGTGCAAACCGACACGGGAGAGTCCTAAATACCAAAGCGTCGTCATACCAAAATGCCATGGTGTCAATGTGCATCGTAAATAGTACAAGCGTAGCAATTTAGCAGCGATCGTGTATGAGAAGCGAAGAAGCGAGCGAGTGGATCTTTCGATCCTTTTCCGATGGCATCACCCGCAGCTAATGGATTTTATTAGACAGGCATTCCTGCGATCGGAGAATCTCTATCCCATGGAGTCCCATGAGATGCTAAAGAGCTCTCGACCGAACCCATGCTCGAAGGGTGATGACGCCGACCCAGGGGTAAATACCGGTACTCTCTTCGAACGCCGAACGACGCCGTGAGACGAGCGAGCTGCAGGGGGCTCGTCCCGTAATAAAAATGGCAAAGGCGGTGATCATCTATCCGCCTGCAGTCGGCGTCGGCAACGGAACGGAGGATGACTTTCGGGCGACGGTAACCTAGTAAAAACATTACCTAACCGACACGGCCTCACTTGCCTGCGTCAGACAGACGACGAGGATTCACCAAACGGAACGTGAAGTATATGAAGGAAATAAAAAGAGTCGTAGTCTTCAGCTTGTGCTTGAATCGGTTCTTCTGCAAAAGACAACATTGGCCCCAGTGGACGATCGGAATGGAACCTGCGCCAGGACAGACTTTGCGTCGTCGCCACCGTCGTCGCGTTTAGTTGATGTCATCCGTGGGAAGCCAAGGCACACTGACCTTCATTTCGGGAAGCCTTCGTCGCTCGCCGCTAACGGATTAGGTTCATGTTTGTCGTGTGGAAAAGGTGACGGCGGCAGAAGCTGGGATTTATAAACAGGCACCCGAGAGAAGGACCAGAGCCGGAGAAGGCGAAGGACAGGGGCAATAAAAACACTACCATGACACTGGGAGCAACGGTATCGCTGGAAAGGAAGTTCGACCGCGCGTGAATGACGTTAAATGCCATCTTTCTTTCCGGCCCGGGTAGGTCTTTCCCCTGGCCCAAATCCGAGGATCATCTCCTCTTTGTGTACCCCGAACCCAGTCGGCAGTAAATCACCTGTGTCCGGACGGACGGGGAACCTTTCGGAGGGCCGCGTAAGCGGACCCCTAGGTCGCTAAACGGTGGGCTAAATGATTCAATTAATAAAACTGACCCGAAATGAATCATGGACTTATAGCCCTCGGAGGCACCGACGTGCTCTGTGAAGTTGGCCTTTTACGTGGTGCGGCACGTTGTGTTGGGGAAACGTCAACAAGCAAACTCGATCTCGGGCAGATGACCTTAAGAAGATGCACATGGGAAGGAATTTCACCCCCTACGGGACAAGCTGTTGGCGTTCGAACGCGATCACCAGCTCCGGAGTCGGTCGGTATGTCGAAGTCATCCTTCCGTAATGGCCATCAATCATGAGTCGGATCCAAGCGTTGCCTTTGACTCCCCGGATCCATACCGAGTACATCCTCCTTGACCACTCTTGAGATGTATGCATCAAGGTGCGCCGCCGAATCTTCATAAATCATCTGTTGTCCCTTCGTATGAGGTTACGCTGGCTGGCTCTACTGACTCCGAAGACTTGCCTACCCTTGTCGCTTTCCTTCGGCCCGATTCCGATGGCTTCGATAGCTAATTGGCGCAGATTAGCAGCACCCTTATTAATCATGCTGCGATCCACGGAGCCGACGGTCTGCGCTCCGGCTGGCGAGCATGCGAAATGTGAGAAGCTAATTGGACTTGAACCCGTGGGAGGCTCGCCCAGTTCGCATGCACCACTGCGAGCGCTATGTCCAGCAAGGCCCCTCGGGTGTGGATTTGTTTTAACCTTTTCCGTTGCCCGTTTTTTTATTTTAGTCTGGTAGATTGGTTATGATATTTAATTTTTCCTTCAACTTAAATTATTGAGACTTTTTTTACCTCTTATACATTCCCTCAAGCTAGAGTCACAAATCCCGGTGGGGAAATGTCAAGCATAGCTCTTTGGTAAATATTTGCACGGAGCCTCCGGAGCCTCGTTGGAGCGAATCGCGGAGGTTTTTTTCAGCCCCTGATCATTTTTATGAGGTCTTAAAAGTTGTTTAACTCCCTTTCAGCATGGTGTTGCACTTTGCGGTGCCATATGCATTCCCCCAGCCGGTCGTTCGATAGAAGCGCCAGTTTTCAGTTTCGTCGGTAAAATATTCCACTCAGACTTTACAGATTCGCGTGCACATTAACCTGTCTGGACCGGTTGCAGCGTTTGACTGGAGGCAGCACACTGCTAACCGTGACAGGTGAACTTTAGCCATCACATAGCGGGAAACTCCGGTTGAAGTGGTCCGCTCACTGAAGACTGCCATTCGGTTATCTTAACGGTGCAGTTAGTTTTTATGCACCTGTGCATAAGCGAGTAGGTTCTTTTTACCTGTTTGTTTTCGTTCGGCCTTTAAGTCCTCTAGCAGATAATGGGATGTTTGTAAAACGAGTTGTCAAATCACACAAGACTACCTTCTAACAGTGGTGCTATGACTCAGCTTAGGTTGAACAATGGACGAGGTAGAATAGCAGGATCGCGCACCTTGAGACGACGCCCACAGGAAATGCCGGCATTTGTCTACTGCTCTAGACACTGTCCCTGTCTTTTGGTGCAATACGTTGCGCTCCATGCACTGGATTACTGCACTGACGTTCGCGACATTCCGGGACAACTTTTAGGAACACCTTCTCCTTTGGCTTCGTTGCCGTCGATGGCGATACAGATTTCCATGAGTTTGCATAAATTATCCAACCACCTCAGATACTCCAAGCATCGATCGGTGTTCGATCGATCGGATAGACCACACGCGGCCAAGCTCTCACCTTTTGACTGACTCTCGCCAAACTGGTTGATCTTTTCGACCGCGTCCGTGTCTAAAGCGTGAACTAGGCGGTAGAAATTCGGTTGCCAACCATCGCCGATCGCGAACAAAATCTCTGAGCAGAGTGCGGTAGAATCGGGAAAACCCGTTTGTGAAGTGATCTCCTGCGCGAGCGAGACTCAGTCGGCGCAAGTTCACCGCGGATCAAGGTGGAACATTCGGTAAAATGTCAGATGCAAATTTGACACGCCAAGTGTTGATTCCGTGTACCCTTTCCCGGTGGCGATCGCGATCGAGACCCGGGTACCTTACAACAATGTTGCCGACTAGAGGGCGTCACAGGCTGCAGGCAAAACGCTTAGAATAAGCAAAAACCAACCTTATGACAAACGCTTCCGCCAATGCAGGCGGTGTTGCAGCTGGTGAAGGTTGCCTGGAATGTCTTTCTAAATGTTTTGATACAGTTAATTAAAATCAGACGGAGTACCATTGGTTTTTTTGTTCCTCAAATTCGCATTCCTTCGGAGTATCGTGGAAGTAGGCAGTACGTCGCTAACGCAAGTGCAAAAAGTTCGAATGAGGCCAACATGTAGCCAAAAAATCAAGGTTATGTAGGATAGAAAGTAGGCACGTTGGACTAGAAATTAATTAGGAACGCAGGGGGCGAACTGTAAAACAAGATTTTCGTAATAGAAGTATGTGCCGCTAGAAACTGCTAAAACTTCAATTCAAATAAATGACCTAAAATTATTCAGATTTTCTAATACCAAGAACTTCATTAGAGGCTAAGACCTTGACAATAAATTTAACATAGTTTGGATGGAATAGAAACTTATTGAAGAAGTAACGATTTGATCTGGGATGACTTAGCTATCAGATTTGAGGAAATTATGTGATTAATGTTTCCAGAAAAGAATTCTAATTGTATACTCAAAATGGCAATATCCCAGGAATATATTCTAAGGATAAGTTCGGCTCCTGTTCATGTTAGCAATTTATCGAGCTCCATCAAATCCCAGGAAACCCTGAAGTTAAAATGTTGTTCGACGGAGATTTTTCACTGCTGCAGCAATAACTCCTTCGAGCCTGGTGCATTTTAATTTGTCTCAGCAACACCACGATAGTCCTCCACCCCCTCCTCCTCCCCCTTCTGGTTTAGGTTCTCATTGGAAAACAATAGTCGTCTCAGGGGCGTGATGATTTTCGGGAAACCGAAGAAGCGTGTCGTCTAGAGGTGGTTTCGCTCGGTCGTACAGACAAGCCTGCTATTCGGCGACCTACATGAAAGTTGGAAAGTCCCCCTCCCTTTTGGGGGTCGGTAAAGCAGCAGGGAGGGCCGGGAGGGGTTCATAAAACAGAACAGCATGAAAACTCAATATAAACCACGCGGCGACCGGGTGGGCTGGGGGTCGGCTTTTTAGGTGAAGCGCCGAGAAGGTGGTGATGGGCCCCGGCGTTGTTTCTCACGCTTCGAAACAAAACGAAAAATTGCAGTTAACCTCAAAGCGAAATATGGATACCCGAGGAGAAGGTAGCAGCAACCCCAGCAGCTCGGTAGTATTTTCGGTTCGCATGACGACGTTTGCCGCCCTGAAGAAGTGCATCAGGAATGGCGCAGACAGAGTGAGGTTCCCCCCTTCCGGTGCGGTCGGTGAAAAACCCTACGAGGCCTACCTGATGGAATGACGTCTAGGCCGGTCTATACTTTGCTCCCCGACGCGGTGGAAAACGCACACTCCAGCGTCGGTAGGCCGTGATTTTCTGTGAAACGATGAAGCGTCATCGGCGGACTTTGTGGCCGGACAGTGCGGACGCATAGATTTAGGGTTTGAACTAGCACTTAGGAAACACGCCATGGCAGGGAGTCAAGAAAAAAAGAGATGAAGGAAAGGCATGCACACGATCTGCTTTGGTTTTCTTTTCCCCGCTCCAAAGACGCTCAAAGTTGTCTCGAGTTGGCTAGACTTATGAATGAATATTCAACGCCTCGGCGGCACCAAATTGAACCATGTAAATAGCTCCCTTTGGTGGAGAGGCATCCTAAAAGTATGTTTTTCGCATAACGATTTGCATGTTGAGATAGGTTTCTGCTAGTTTTATCCAAATCTTCTTGGCTTAAAGATGTTGCAGTAAATAAATTCCCAGCTTTGAATGTCGCAAAACTTTTAAGAGAAAGCTCGCTGTATGCTGTGTTCTTGTGGTTTAAGAAATTTTATACAAAAAAGGGCCCATTCTCCTATTTGTCGCCTGTCTAGGCTCGCCATCTTACCGTGGAGGCATGGACATCACACGGTCGAATGCATTAATGTTATGCAAATTGTTATCCCCCCCTCCTGTTGGGAGAAACCTGAGAATAGATGACGGGAGACATAAAAAAAAGGTTGAAGAAGAGATTTTTTCCCCCATTCGCCCTCGAAACGGGACCTCGCGGGAATGGTGGAGCGGGAAGTGGTAGAACCGCGGAAATGAAGAAAGCACCATTTTCCTATCGTTGGGCGGCTGTTTTTTTTTGTTGTTGTGTTCTTCCTTCGCCTTTCGAAGAGACTTTCGCAGTGAGCAAAGACCGACAACCTGTTGCTGCATAAAAAGCATAAAACTTTACGCGAAGGTAGAAAGGGGTTCGCATCGCACTTGATCGATGCTTCGCACACACACACACACACACATACACCGTCTGCATGGCATTAGAACGCACGGTGCAATTGTGACCGCATGGAGCTGGAAAAGGCATCAAAAAAAGGAAAGGAGAACACTCAACCGTATAATGAGGTGACAGCGCGAGGAATGTTGGGGGAAAAAAGGCGGAATTTGATGGGATTTTATGGGAATTTGATAGCGGGCACGGTGTGGCATGCATCGCCGATCAGCAAAACTATTGACCAGCAGAGAGGGAGAGAGAACCGTGGTGTGAATGTTTATCAGTTTGCATCTAAACTTCTTACACCTGAACGTCAGGAAGGCATCGGGTTGGGTGGAACGTTCGGTATATGGTAAAAATAGACATTTGCAATTGGTTAGTCCATGCACGGTTGCCGCTTGGACTGATGGCAAGAAAAGCAGACGAATTCTAATTAGAGAAAGATTAATTAACATGAATTAAACCGAACCAACTGGAATGTGACAGAATGTGAAGCATCTGAAGGATCGAAGAACGAAAACGAATTTAAATAATCCAATAAGTATAACGGGTTTTGATGACAAGCTATCGATCATTAGGAGTTGGTTTTCTTTTGCTTAAGCCATGGATGCTAAAACAAATTACTTTCTCACCCTTTCTCGCCGAACGGAAAAATCAACATCAACTTTTAATTTGATTAACAAATTTAGAATTAGGTCTCTACTATTTTCTATTCGCTCTAAATACGAAACGACATACCAACCAAGCTCTTCTACTTAGGGTGAAGTTTGGCAGATAAAGATCAACACCATCGGGATACATCTGGTTTCAATTTTGAACATCCAACTTTCTTTCCCTCTGAACCTCACTTATTTTCCCCCAACTGCTTTTACCTTACTCTGCTTTCCTTATTTAACTAATAGCAAATGAGAGCGAGGTGGGACTTACTTTAGGTAAATAAAATTAATGGGAAAAATAGCAGCGGAGAGAGTTGAAACAATTTCCTGCCCTCAAATCTAAAACTTCCACACTACTCTTGGCGGGAAAATCAACCACCAGCCAGTGGCGGATTTAACGGTGCGTGGACTGAGCGGCCGCGGGGGGCCCCGAGCTCGGAAGGGGCCCCGAGCCACCAAAGTCCAAGTTCGGCGCAAGATTTTTACTTAAATATTACTGGATAATTTTACTGTATCCTATAAAAATTAGTGCTTAGAACCATAACGAAATAATTAAAGGATAGTTTGGTATATAATCATAGTAACAGAAGGAAAATGTTTTATACTTTATCCAAATTTTTAGTAACGGAAGAAAAATGTTCCGTTATTTAGTAACGGAAGAATGTTTTATGGTTTATCCAAATTGGAAAAATCTTGTATTTTTATCAAAAAAGCATGGTTTTATCTTGAATATATCAAGAACAGGTCTAAAATAATGCGTTTAAACACTTAAAAGTTTGACATTTTGGATATCGGTAATAAGTTTTTAACAAAACATGATAGATGTCATGAAAATCTTTATTCGTTTTAAATTAAGTTACGTGTTTAAACGATCACTTTTTAGTTTTAGCGTTTTACGAGGGTTTTAGCGGGTGAAGTATAATTGTGCATTAATATTCTATTTATTGAATTAGAATTGTTAGAAATAATTGATAAAATTAATTCGAGGAGTTCGCCGATAAACTCATTAATTGTAAAAAAAGGTAATATTTTATTTGTTGAAAAGCGTATAAATAACACGAAAATTTTTCACTTTTGACGGTATAGCATAGGGGCCCCGTTCATTTTCCTGCTTAGGGCCCCCATAAATGTAAATCCGCCACTGCCACCAGCAATGGACTAACAATGCGCACACCACGCGGCAGACGTGACGGTTCATTTTTATTTAGCTTCTAAACTAATTTTTCCTCAGTTTTTCCTTCTCACCTCACCTGTTGATTGAAATTGTTTCGTTTTTTCGGTACATTTTTTAACTGGTTTTCTTTTCTTTCCCCTTTTCCTTGTAGGTAAGTAAAGGCAATCAGCGTCGTGTGAGAAAATGACGCCCGCTACAGCGCTGCAGGCTTTTCCCCTCGGAGCAAGGTGAGACCCCCTTCGAAGAGGGGGGAGAGGATGGGGGATTTGGATCGTCAACGTCACTGACCAACGCTTTTCACGGCAAATCTCTGGACCCCGACCGCGCCCTTCCGAGTGGGGTGTGAATTGCCTCGTTTTGTTTTTGTGTGTCAACCTTCGGACATGAGCTTTTAATTAGAAGCGGTCGGTTGTGTGTGTGTGTGT
>KE525097.1:39968-54271 GCA_000441895.2 Anopheles sinensis | reverse complement strand
AAGATGGACGCAACCATCATCGATACCGGTTTGAGGGGTAATAAGAGAAGACACGGATGGGGGGAATAAGTAACGTATGGCTTCGGTATTATCAAGCAAAGCGCGTCGCCTCGCGAGATGCCCCGCGGCCTGCAACGTAAGAGAAACATTCCACGGTTCACCGTCGAAGTTACACCAGGATGGCAACGAGAACACGAAGGCTGGGACTGAGAACTAGGTCAGAGTGAGCTTTTTCGCGAGCGTCCTTTTACGTCGTCGCTTCTCTTTGACGTCGAGCGGTTGGAAGGAAGGAGCCGGGTTCAAGAATTTCGATCATTTTTCAATCTTAACTCGGCCAGACTTTCGGCTCGCTCGAATGGCGTTCCCTCGGGGACGTGACTGATGGTTGGGTCAACGAGGTGGAGATCCTCTGCAAGATGATGCTCGCGAGCTCGTAACTCGATAAATGGGATACTAACGATTTCTTTCGACTTGAAACATTCGTTATGCTGGTTAACTCCAGCTGAGTCCTGGTGGGTCGATTAAGTTTAAATTACCGTCTCCGCCGCAAAACTTTGTCTTGAAAGCAGTCTATATTGTCTATAAGGTAGTCAATTTTGTTTGCCTTATAGTCATCTAGGTTTGTCTCTTACCGAGAGCAAGAAAATGAAAAAGGTATTTGTGGTTTTCCATGATAGTATAATTCCAACAGTAATAGACAGTTATAACTTTTCATTAGTAATTCTGGTCCAGACTTTCTATTTGCTGGTAATTTTGGATATTATCATTATATTATGTAATACTTAATCAATCAATTATCTTTATGATTACATTCATGCTAAGCAACACAATTTTTGGATGGATATAACGTTGAGATCAGGTAGCAAAACCAATTTAGTCGGAGGTTATCACACATTAAAAGCAAGCAGAAGTTGGCCTATTTTAAAGTAAGATGCATCAGAGATAAAACTTCAGCGTTATTTCAATCATTAGTGTCTAGAGGCAAAAATTAGTAGAAACAACTGTATGTGAGATCGCCGTCGTACTGCAAAGATTTTCTTTTCTCTCTTTTGTTTGCGATACATCAAATCCTACCTTCATTTAATCAACTGACTTCCTCGGAAAACTGGTTGGACTTGTAAGAACGGGATTCCTGCACGTGAAATCGTAGTACAACATTATTATCACTGACCCGGTCACCACTGGATGGCACAGTAAAACCCCTATACGCGGTACTGCACAGCTCACAACACAATGTACACGTAGTTCTATCGCCGACAAACGGTTCAGGGTCTTTTCTCCAATTGCTTTGACCGAGCTGGTGTCAGTCAGTGGCAAATCGTGGTGAAATGATCCTCTAACGCTCGTCCGGGAACATCTTGGCTAGTGCGGATGAGAAGAAAAACAAATGAACCATCGGTGTTAACGCCGCCATTGGGAAACATTGTAAGCGTGCCCCTAAATCGTAGGTCGAAACTTGACACTTGATGAGGGGAAGAAAAATCACCAAGCTGTTTGTACATCGCACAGCTACTGTCCAGACGGAAAATAGCAGAGAAAACGGAACACTTCAACACCAGCCGACCCTCCTACTAATTAGGCGCGCACCGGTAGTAAAAGAGTGAAATGGATGGGAGTCCAGTCCTACTCGGACGCGTTGTTCTGGTTTTCGGTGCGCAACAATGTTGTCCGAAAGGCTAGCTGTTCAAATAGTCTGAGCAGGAGCGAGCTTTAGCGCGCACCGTTGCTGTTGATGATGATGTGAGGTTTGATTGACGAGCATTGGGCTTTGTAACGGTACGCCCGGGAGTACTATGTAACGCAGTGTCTGGCGTGCGCTATGTCACTGGTAGGTTAATTACGTTTGACAGGACCAAGAAGGCGTTCACCACAGACTTTGGAGATAACCGGACAGGGATCGCTTGTGCAAACAGTGATTGTTTGTTCGATGCTACCGGCAGAGGCTGGAGGGTCAACCCACAGATGTGTGCCGCAAACATACCCGAACGACTTAAAGTTGACGGACCATGGCCTACAGGAGAAACTGAGGTTGGAACTCCCACACCAAAGTTCCAAATTGAATAACACCACAGAAGAAAGATTGCAGTAAAGCGCTGCTTTCAACATTGTCACATGGACATTGGCGTCGCCCGGCGGGAAGCCATTCACACCAACTAAATCCTACGGTAGGAGCAAAATAAATATATATGAACGGAGGTGGTTCAAGCCAATTTTCATTCCCTTCGCCGGTGGAAAACAACCAAGACCATACCGGATAGGAAAGCCAGAGGAGAAAATGCACGTTTGTCGTAACGCCCGTAATTGGGACAAGTTCAGGGGCAGTGGGTGTGTTTGTCTACACAGCTCATACCTGTTCAGCTTTGCTGCCGATCAATATCGATCGACAGTTGGGCCCGCAGGACAGGCATGTCGTAATATCAGCGCCGTTTACCTTCTGCCTCCTCGCGCCCTTTGAATGCCATAAGAGAGGTTTTCTAGGAGTTCTAACATTTCCACGCATTCCTCCAGCTCCCTCCTAGAACCGGCCACGTTTGGAGAAGCTCACGTGAGGCCGGATATAGGTTTCCCTGCCTCGATATCAGACTGCAACAGTGACATTCTCTGACGTAACTTATCGTACGGCGCCAGGAAATGGGTGGAGTAGCTCGGCACGGCAAGTCGGAATATACTCGGCAGTAATAACAACAACCAACGTTTGGTGATTTGTTTTGTAACGAAGCGAATTTCAACGATTGCTACAAAGTACCAGTACTTTCAGGCATCATTCATGGCGAACAGCGTTGCAGTACGAGTGGAACAGAAACAATGTCCGAAACGAATTGGCAAATAATCCACGCCGCTTTAATCGCCCGGTAGATGATAAACTGGTAGCTATTTCAAGGGTACTCCACGATATGGGGTTTCCAAGCGATAAGCGCACCGGGTCTCTGATGCCCAAAGTGGAGCTCGCTCTCTCTGGTGGTTTTGTTTTACACCGTCGATGCTCCAGAAGTCGCGCTCTCGCGGAATCGCTTATCAGCTTACATAATCCAGCCCATCAGGCAGTGTTGGATGCTCCATGACCGGAGCGAGTGGTAGTCTGTCAAGTGCTTTCACATCGGTGTCCTATCACCGCGTGCATGGCCGTGAATTTCCGTTGCAGTTCCTTATCAGCTTCATACTACGCTGAACTTGACCTTTTGTGGGATCTTTTGCAATAATGGAGGAGGCAAGCGGATGGTACTGTAAGCTGTTGGTCTAAGTCAAACGTGCGCCAATGTTAGAGGATGTAGTGCATTGCCCTGAACTCTGGCCACGAGCTATAAGCCCGATCGCTGTGGAGTCGCCTAGCCAGTTTCCCTCAACGATCGACGACTAGGGCAAAGTCTCGTTCTAGATATGCAGAACGCACAGACACACACAGTTCCTTGTTTACAGAACCGCATTTTTCCTGCACGGCGCAGCAAACTTGGCCACACAGCGCACTGTCAGCGCGACACCTGACGCGATGCCTCTAGGGGGGACTCCAGCATTTAGGTTTCAGTTGATTCTCATTTGTTTCTACTCCGCTTGAGGACTTGTGCCTGTCGACCTGAGAGGGCTGAAGAGTCGGGTTGTTGGGGTGTTTTGGCGTTTCGCTTCAAAACATTGCATACCAACGCTGTATGCGGCCGCCCAAACCTGTCAACTTGCCCCGGAATGCACGCTTGTTGCTGGTGGATGGTTAAAGGCCTACAAAATAAAAACGGTACCTTCCAAACCGATTCTGATACGCCTCGCCCGCTGCTTGGGCCTGGCGTTTAGAACGAAAAGCGCCCCAGGATGAGGCCCGGTTGTCGGATGCCCTTGTCTGCTACTGCCAGTCGAAGATAATCTCCGCTGCATTCGCCCCGAAGCGACGACCCTGGATAGTGCCCGGAACCGCCCGTAGATACCGCGTGGTGGCTTGAGTGACGTATCTTAATTTTCCTCCAATCCGGTTCGCCGGTTGCCTTCACGGAGGCGTCTCTGTCCCTATGGCGGTGCAATGCCAGCAGAGATTCGTGAGGGGAAAAATCAAAGACGGACCATCCACACGCGCCTTCAGAGCCTCGAGATAGCCACGGGGTTGCGCCTTATACGCGTACTGTTTTTAACGTTTTTCCGCTGCATCATCAATGGTGCGGTCCACTGCACCGGCACCGGCTCTCGCTCCCCGTTCCCTACCTTGGGCGAATGGACAAGCCAGTCATTCAAACCCCGCGCCTTGCTCCCAAGGCGTCCGACAGTCGGTCAGGTGGGATCCGATATCCGAACGAATAACGATTAATTAATTTTCTACAATTGGTTTCATGCAACAACCAACCCTTGGGTGGGGTGGGGGAAGTAAAGGGGTTCAGAAACAACAACATTCAACCAAGCAAACCCGTTGTTCACCCTTCCCTACGCCTCCTCCCAGACTCGTTCCATTTTTCCGCCAGCGACGAAAAGGGAAGCGCTCGGAAGTTTCGTTCTGTGTTGCGCGGCGCGGTGTTGGATTTGTTTCTTTATTGCTGTGTTAATTTCCTGTTTAACAGACCCTTTAGAGCCCATTCGAGGGTAGCTTATGGGTTTTCTATTTCGGTCCCTTCCTCCTCCGTGCTTCACCACCGAGGAGGCCACCGGGTTGGTGGTTATCGCTAGCAACAATTGTTGCTGCTGCTGCTTTTCGTCTCTCTGGATAAACTACTTGGTAAGATAAAAATCGAAGGCGAAAGAAGCTCGTCGGAAGTGATAGGAAGGAGCGGAGTGACTTATCATCATGCGTCGTACTTGACTTCACAGCTCTGCTTGCCGGTTCTGAAGGCTCGCTAGCTACTGATGAATGACACGCTTTGCGGATAAGGAAGAGTGGATCACTATAGAATGAAACTATTTCCTCTTCAACTCAATTCTAAAATTCAAAATTTATTTTTATTTTAACTACAAATGTTTGGATTTATTTTTCGGTTTTAGTAAGACAGTATTCCTATGTTCGATTTAGTTTCTTAAACGGCGAGTAGCTAATTGAACAGCTCACTGGGACCCTTTAAAGTGTGTAGAACTCAATGTTCTTTTCCAGATTTAAATACTCTGAGTATTTTTTGAATTCTATTAAATTATCTTTATTAGTATATTATTGCTTTATTACGCGATAATCATGATTCGTTTGTAATTAATTTTTATTAGTGTCTTCGTTCATTACTATCCTGCAAAACTGCTTTAAGGAGATGATTCAGGCACGTAATGAACATGGCGAAACTAATTAGAGAATCATTTGTTGTGATCTTTCTGCGCCACGAATTTAATCTCTCGCCGAAACATGAGGCAACACCCAGCGTATCAGTGGTTCTACAAAGTGCTCCCGTCAGGCGCCAAGCAAATGGTGATTACCAGTATCGCCTACCGCGCACCATCCCGCACCCCAGACTTCAACCGACGAGTGAAGGTTAAAGCTCAGTAGACCGCTTACTCTACGCGCTCGATCTCGTGCCCTCGCGTTGAAGAGGCGCCGCGCACGCCCACCACGATTTGGTGGCCCATTCACAAACCACGTTATGGCTCGGTCACGATCGGAAGTGTGAATTGTAGCGGCTCAGGTTCGTCGTTCGCCGGTGCCGAATATAGCTGATGCGCGCACGGTGATGTCTTATCGACCGCTAGGTGAAGCAAAGGTGAGGCAGAAGGTACGAGAGAGGGCTCCGAAATGCACTTGGAGTTCCTCCAAATGGCGCAGCAAGTAATCAACGTGCGCCATGATTATGCACAACCGAAAAGTGCAAGTGCGCATCAATGCGCTGTCAGCAGATTTGTGGATGAGGACAGGGTAATGGAAAGTGGTGGCAGGGAGTCGCATGAGGTTGTCATATGGGCCCATGCTCTGTTCCCAAGGCACTCCTCGGCATAGCAGCGATCACCCAACGCCGATCGTGCGAACATTGCGCACCGTCAGCAAGTCCGGTACAATGACTTCGACCTTTGAGACGCTGCGATTACGGGCGGGTGTGGTGAATGGAGGTGATAAGTGTTTGGAGGTGATCGGTACTTAGGTCTGACCGGAGGCGCAAAACCTGGACTAGCAGGTTCGCTTCGGTCGGGGCTGATAAGAGACCGTTTTGGAGTTGCTTAGCCAAACTCTTGAATGTCTGCATGCGAACCAGCGCAGTGGAAGTTCTGGAACGCTTTATCAACATGGCAGACTGGAACAGGTTCAACCGCTTGGCTGGATAGGTCACCTTTGGAGCGTCGAACCAGTATTGCCTCCTCGGAACGTGACGTCAAGAGTCGCCGACCGTTCGGGATCTACATAATTTCAGCGACGAGGGCAGAATTTGAATTAGACAACGATAGGGAATAGACAAATCTCTCCTAATTCCAGATTCCCACTCCAGTAGGAACCCACCGCGAGCCAACGTCTTGTCCACACACACCTGCCAAACAACGATCCCGGTTCGGCGCAGAAAATCTTCTTCGGATCTATGCTAATTAAATTTATGTCACGGATATTACGACCGTTTTACACTTCTCCTTCTTGCCGTAAACATGTCGATGACACTCGCCTTCGGGCTCCCCTTCCACTCCTGCCTGTTGGTGGAGTCTTGAAGACTTGTTGTATATATCACTCCGAAAGGGTTCAACGACCCCAAAACCACACACATAAACACACACACACACACACACACTTGACGGCGGCATCATTTACGCGGTGTCATCGAGGCCGGGGACATGGCTCCAGTTTATGGGAAGCGGGTTTTTTCGCGATTTGTATACGCAAACACGGACGCTGCGATGTTCTGGAATTCCAGAGCTACCCGAAAGCGGTGGAGGAGGTGAACACTTTCGGCTTGGAGAACCTGAAGTTGAGCCATCGTGTCGCCATTTCGATCGCTGGTGAAAGCGCCGGTAGAATGGCAATCTTTCGGGTCTGACTATGTTGACGTCAGGCTAGGAAGTGCAAATTTTGTTTGTGTTTTGTTTCGTTTTGCGTGTTTTTTTTTCACGTGATTTGGAAGGTTTTATCCACTTTCAAGTTTCAAGAAAACCAAACGGATATAGATTTTTAGTATTGTATTAATGTTGCAAACTTTAAAATAGTTTTTGGTGTACTATACTTCTACGAACTAAAACTTTTAAAATGTTACTCTCTAATGTTTTTTTGAAATTTGTTTCATTGCAATAAGTTCTGTCGAAAACCGTTGAACAAAACTCAAACCATTTTCACCTTAAAACTCATGTCAATTATTCCATGAGGAAATATCTGTTGTCTCAAATATCAATCTCCACTCATATTATTTCTTTAACCTATCCACCCTGGACATAATCCTTTCTCTTTTATTTAAGTTACATGGAAAAAGGAATCAGTCCGTTTTAAAACCCTTGCAACATAAGTCGCCTAACGTCCCTTTAAACGTTGATTAATTACCTTCCATTTCCACCACGAAAACCGTTCTCCGAAGAGAACGATTCCCGGCGTTTGCGTTCTGCCCGAAAACCGATGGAATCGGCAAAAGTAATGGGTTACATTTTCGGGAGGCTCCCGACAATTGTTGCCCTCGGGGGTTAAAGCGTCAAGCGTCCAGAATTTGTATTCCCACCCTTCGAAAGGGTTTTAAAAAACGCCTCGACTCACCGAACCGGTGCATTGGAAAAGGGGAAAACGTGCGGCGAGTTGGAATTCCTTTCCGGCGGACTCGTTCTTTCCGTTCTTTTGGGGAGGTTTAAATGGCTCCAGATTTGTACCACTTTAACTGGATCGCGCCAGAGATTCCAGTTTCGAGCCTATCGTTCCAACTACCGTTAATGGCGGCAGCTCCCGGTTTCGGTTGTGGAATGTTCGGATCGTTTTCGTTAATCAATCCAAATAACCGGATCCGAGATTTTCTACATACTCCATTCCACAGATGACGGGATTACATGACATTTTTATCTGTTTGCTCAATGTTTCATTTAACTTTTAATAGAGTTTTAGTCCAATTTTTATTTATCTTTTTAGTTCACGCTCATAAAATTGACTAAACTATTAATTAATTTCAAACAAATTGTATACACTTTGCATAGATTTTCCTTTTGCATAATATAACCGTTCATTTTCCTAGGCAAATTATTATAACCATAGATCACCGGTGGAAGCCATACAAAAAATTGTAGACCTGATAGACCTGAGAACGGTGTAAACACACCTTCCTTCCCGTCGATCCCTGTTGGCCAAAGGCCTTTGAACCCAGAACTCGAAACCATACCATCAATACAACAAAATGGAAAGAAGTGAGAGGAAAAACATACATATGTAAAACAATCTCACGAGTGATGGAAATATTATGCTCGATGCTACGCTGGAAAATTGATCGATCTGATTGAAAGTGGTTCGCGGCTCTAACGCGGGGATTGGGTCTGCCAAAGAGAGGCTGCGGTTTCTTTCTTTCCGGCGGTAAAACAAAAAAAAACGGAAGGAGGTAGAAACAAACAAAAACACCACGCACGGAGGGCGCTCTTTATTTCCTTCCTCTCGGGGTGGAAAGGAAAAAGCTCCACAACAAAAAAGGGAAAAGTTTCTGCGCAACCTCGCGGGGAGTGCTATTTAATTTCCTATCCAGGTGCAACGCGAAAAGGGTTTGGAGAAGGGAGGGTGTTGCGGTTCGCCGCCCGGCGTGCCAATTCCAATTGGGTGCAAAATGGGTTTTGTGTCGGTAATCGGAGATGGTAGCTGCTCCATATAGCGAATAATTTCCCATACGCATCACCGCATCATCCACAACACACCATGAGTTCGCCAGAGTTTGTTTTGCGTTTGATCGGTGAGCGGACCTGTTGGTCGATAAATCATAACGCTCTGGCGCGGGAAACATCATCAGCGTCGGGTCCGATCATCATCAAGCCATGTTCATGTCGATCGTCATGCGCACGGCAACATAACTCCGGCATTAGGCAGCGTCGGTTGTTTTCTTTTTCTCCATCTTCGAATCGTACACGCACGGAGGGCCTCGGGGATGGGAAGGCATTTTCCCGGGCCACCTGTTACGGTGGAAATGTTTTGACGCACATGCTCCGGCGAAAACGTGCGTAAGAAGGATAAACAAGTTTCGGAAAAGAGCGAGCACGAGTTGTTCGGAGGCTCGGTTCCTCTGAAGTGGAAAATTCTAGTCTTCGAGGGCGGCAAGAGCGGGTTGGTGGGAAATGGCTCGCCGAGCAAATGACCTCCAAATGAGCCAGGGCTGGCGACCCATGGGCGCCATGGTCAAGGTTCTCTATTCGCTTCGCCTGCCGATTGCGGTTTTCTTTCCCGCCATCATGCTGCATGTATCGCAAGAAGGAGGTGATTTATATTCCTTACTTTTTGTTGTTGTGTGTTGTTGCTTTCGTTTCGTATGTTGTTCTTTTTAATTCTCCCGCCAACATCGCTTTGGTATGTGTGTGTGAGGGCTTGAAAAGGGAAGCCAATCCGGTGGAAGGCGTAGACATGCTGCTAGAGATGCTAATAATGATGTTCTCGAGCAGTCGATCGGGTGAAATGCTCAACAAAACATTGCGGAGATCGCGTGAAGTACGGCATTAAAGAGCCCTTTGAAGGTAAAAATGGTTGCGGAAGGGTTGGTTAAACTTTTTTCTACCCTAACTAAGTAAGAAACTGTAGAACGCGTGCCAGAAGAAGTTCTTATGGAAGAAGAAATTCATAGGCAAACAGATATTCTTTTTCTGTTTACACCAACCTTTTTTTCTTGGAAGCTATGGAAGCTTACGGTGATCAGAAAATAAAGCAAACGGAGTGGAAAATAGAAGCGCCAAAGAGAAACAGATAGCACGAGTCAAGAATCTCAAGCGCGGGAGCTGAAAACATGAAGGAGATGCAAACATTTGTAAAGTAAAAAAAAAACTCTATAGTATAGAAAAACGACATAAAGAACGAATTTTCTTCACCAAACGAAAGAAAGAGTGAGCAGGCAAAGAATTGAGACAAATTATCCCTCTTGTAAATCGCTAAACAGCTCATTGGGATGAAAGAGATAAGAATTCAGCGTGACTTCACACATCTTTACATAAAAGAAAGCGTACAGGGAGGGGAATGTATTTGGAAACGGTATGCTCGGTGGGTCGTTCACTTCAGGAGTTTTGCATAAATTTCTTTCAACCTTGCAGCAGCGCGCACATTCTCCCGGTTATTCAGTTGTTTGGGTTCAAGTGCTCGAAGGAAATCCGCAGATTGTTTTCCAGCTCCTTTAACTGTGCGTTGGAAGCGTATGTGTTGTTCAGAGAGGTCACCGAGAATGTAAAAAACGTCTTATAGGGAACGCTAAAGTACGATACAAAATATCAACAACAATCGTGTGCCGCTTGAAGAACGCTCAAGGAATGCGAGTGTGTGTAGAGCGTGGGTAAAGCGACGCCGAGTGAGGATGACTTAGACAAATTCATCTGCCTTTGGTCCACCAACTGATTGATTGGCTATCGACCGAGTCAGGCTGAAACACACAAAGTGTAAAGATGGTTCAGGTTCTTCAAAAGTGGCTCTCAGGGCCATCTTTAGATGTTAGGAACTCCAAGTACCTGGCGCCAGGGTTCGGTTGCGCCTTTTTCTCCCGGGACCCTCTGGATCTATTGATCGATTGATCAGTCATCGGTCATCTGGGCGGAGGATGAAGAGTTGACGGATTAGATCAATAAGTGGAGGTATGATGCAGTTCTGGACTTTTGAGGTTGGTTCTTATCCTACTTCTACTTTCTTCTTGGTCACCCAAACCAAGAGTTGAACCTATTAGCATCTAGTCCCAGAGAACCGGTGGTAAAAGGGACAAGAAATTATTCCGTCATTTGAACTCTTGGCTAATGATAGTTCTGAAGACTTCCTCATCTCAGCTCTAAGGAGTCATAAGAGTGTTTGACATGTATCTCATATTCCTAGGTGGCGCTAGTAGCACCTTTTGTAGAAGAATGCTTCATTGCGGTATCACAAATGAAGTTCGTAGACATGCCAGAATAATGTTAGCCACTGCTTATACCACCTATAGCCAACGATGCACAATGTTCCCCGCAAGTCAAGCATTATCATGTCTGACCTGCAAACAAGGCATTCCGCCACCTCGCTTGGGTGCCTTCTCCACTATCCATCGCTGGCAGACGCTTCCACCGGATAGAGGCACATCCTGTCTGGAAAAGCGGTCAGAAGTGTGACAAACCGGAGGCTCCCGTGTACGTACGTTGGTTCTTTGTATAAGAGGTCCAAGACACCCGGCAGCGGTGGGGAACAACAATCAGGTTGACACCACAGACCTGTTTGGCGCGTCTTTATCGGGGACTAATTATGCAATTGCTTCCAAAGACCTCCAACCCTTGCACTTCTGATTTCTTCACCCTCCTTTCGGACACCTGTGTGCAAGGCGTAACTCCACGACAGTTTCGTACAATGGCGTTTGTAGTCTTTATCGATGTCCCCATTGGACTCCCTCCCAAACTTTGGAGTTGCTAACCTCCCCGAGTACTTGGTAAACTCCAACAATCGGCCAAAGATTATACGCTAAACGTTCAGAACGCAGTGAAAGACTTGACGGATTATGGCGACAAACCTGGCGTTGTTCAGGAGGGCCTCACGCTGTCCGCGATTGACGTGTGGACGAAAGAGAAATAATAATTAATTTACTTCCGGCGATGTGTCGTTGCCGGCGCGGTCGCCCGGTAGTGTAGTACGTCCCTCACCGCATCGCACTTTCCCCACACACACCTCGGAGAGAACCGGAAACCGGAACGAACCGGGAACGGAACTGGTGTGACTCTGACTCACTCGGTCTCTGTTTGTGGCAAATCGTCGGGGAGGGGATCGGTTTTTCTTCCCTGCTTTTTTTGCACGTGCATTCGCGGCGGCGGGTGGAGGTGCTTTCCCTTTGCCTTACATCGGGACGTCCGGGCGTGCCGTGGGCGATACCCGTTACACACACTCCTGGAGCGTTGAGGTTAGTTTTTGTCGCTCCCCGACGATGGTCGCCCAATTACCACCAGCGGCCGTTTGCGAGTCAACCGTTGTTGGCGTTGACTGGGAGATAGGTCGCCTATGATTAGGTGGATACCATGCATGTCATGCAATTTCGTTATAACTATTATCAGACGCCTCGCTCCTGCTCCTCAGCGAGTTGCTCCTCACCTTCTGCCAGCGCTTCTCCCCGTCAATTCCGCGCTGAATTGGTGAGAACTGGTGTTGATCGTAAAACTCACGACACAAGACCGGCTCGAAAAGTGCAAAAAACAAAAAGAAACACCTACCGGCTCGAGCATTATGCTGCAGAAAGTGTGCGCGTTTTTGCCAACTGTGAGCCAGCGTGTGTGTGCTGGCATATGCGATCGCGGGCCAGGGCTCGAACACGTTTTGTTATCGGCGGGAATTATCATTTGCACCTCGTGGGAGAGAACGAGTTTTTGCGGTGCCCAAAGATCCCGTAGGCTTCTCACGTGGGGAGGGTTAACGGGAGGGAGGTTACAGAAAGGAGTGTCGCAGAGGCAAGACCGAAGTCGGGCGAGGGCGGGTTGTGGAATCCATTTCACTGTGCGCTAATTCGTCCATTCTTTTCTCAATCGCACCAGATAGCGCTGTTATTTGCATCTTTTATTTCTTTATTTCGCTTAGTTTATTTACATTTCTCTTTGATCTAGTTTTTGTCCATAAATTACCCCGATTTACGCTTACGTTTATGTTTTATGATTGAATTGTTTGTTTCGCAAGAGCTGTTTGTTTTGATTTCGTTTAGATTACTTGTCATTTTGTGTTGTACAACCTTTGTGAGTGTAAAATTTTCTTGTTTACAGTTAACGTCCTTCACTGGATCGCTGTCCATCAGCATCACTTTCGAATTTTATTTGGCTATACAGATATTCGTTGAATTTGCTTAAATGTCACATGAATCCGATCATACTTTCATAATGCCGTGACATTTCGGAAGGCGCGAATTTCGATCGATCGAAAACTTGTCCATAATGAAAGTAAACAGCTTCCCCTGGTGAAACCTTGGCCGGGTACCGTAATCCTTGATTATTTCACCTCCGTTGGCAACTCGTAAGGATTAAGCTGTCATCGTCAAGTACCGTGCGTTCGCTTTGTTGGTTCACTTTTCCCCGTTTTGGAAATTGAAAATGGTTGACGCCCAAAAGTTCAGAATGACTTTATCGAACTTGGTTGATGACGAGAAATCAATTTCGGGCGGAAAACCGGTCGAGGTGCTAGGAACGTAATACATTTTTCGGCCATTTCGGTCTAAAAGTCCGGTCAAAACCGGTCTCGGTTAGTGGCGTTCCGGGAGCAACGGGCTTCAGTGACACGAAATGACATTAAATAAACATTGAAAAAAATATATAGTTCAACTTCTGCTCGTCCCTTCCCCTTTTTCGCGCCTTTCGGCACCCGAAGTACAAGTTTGATGGATTGGTCGATCTCCCGGTGGGGGAGCTTTGCAAATGGCCGACAGTGATCAACAAACCGCGTTGCGTTTGCTCGACTCTTTTCCACTTTTCTATCATTGTTGCCTAGGGCGCATAGAGATAACGATAGGTTTGTCCACGTCCGATCCCTCGACGATCGTTCCGGCCGTGCGGCGTGTGGTGAAAATTGACATTTTACGACACCATGGTTCGTGGTTCGTGAGCCTTTGGGGCAAATTTTGCGATCGGTTTCGGTTTCGCACATTTTTATGTTATGCTTCTCTGGTGGATGAAGTGTAAATAAATAAAGAGAGCGAGGAAAAGAAGCTAAAATCGTGGTCCATGGTGGCATTGAAAGTGGGTGCCATTTTATTGACGCCCGAATCGTGCACCGGAAGATGGCGGACGGACGAAAGTGAGTGCGATCCGGATCCGGTTGTTTAAGGCAAGCACTGTGCACGTATTTGTACTAAAACCTCACCTAAACGACGACCGTCGAAAAGGAAAGATACACTTTCGTGTGTCTTTGTTTGCAGGGTTTTGATCAGTATAATTAAATATTTCAATAGATCGAGAGAATATTGTTATCCCAACGGTTAGGGATTATTAACCACACAAAAGTCTTCGGTTGTTTTCATTTTTTTGTTTACTTTGCTTGCCCGTACCAACAGTGGCGGATTTACATTTAATGGGGCCCTAAGCGGGAAAATGAACGGGGCCCCTATGCTATACCGTAAAAAGTGAAAAATATTCGTGTTATTTATACGCTTTTCAACTAATAAAATATTACCTCTTATTTTTTTCTATAATTAATGAGTTTATCGGCGAACTCCTCGAATGGATTTCATCAATTATTTCTAACAATTCTAATTCAATAAATAGAATATTATTGCGTTAATTATACTTCAACCGCTAAAACCCTCGTAAAA
>KE525094.1:56905-70054 GCA_000441895.2 Anopheles sinensis | reverse complement strand
AAAAGGAAAAACCTTCCCTCTCTCGTCGCTAATACTCTTCGCGGGGTAGCAAAGAATCCTCCGGAGGTCTACCGAGCGCCGGATAATACAATCGGACGGTTTGGCAGGTTGCAGCTGGGGATTTCCGTTCTTCCACTCTCTCCCACCGTCTTCGTAAACCCTGTTTTTCCACCATCGCATCACGTCGCGCACAAACAACTTCCGAAAAATGGCATCCGAATCGACTTTCGGACCGAACGGGTCGTTGAAGTATTGCGCACACGATCGCCGAGCTGGTGTTCGTTGGTGGTGGAAAGCGCAAGCGAATTATGGCACCGAGTAATCGCAAACTCGGACGTGACTCGTGAACCGAATAACCCTGGACAGGGGGAGGGAGAAGGGTGGAGGAACGCACACGTGCAGTTCCCGAAATAAAAAAAAAACAAACTCGCCATTTTGTGTCCTCGAGCAACCCATTTTTCCCTTAGCCCGCGAGCTCCGCGGGTTTTTTCTCCGGCGGTGGAAAATGAAAAGCTTCGCCGGGAAAAAAGGCAAGAAATGAAAAGTAAAACAAATACGAAAACCGATCCTTCGGTTTCGAAGGAAAGCATCGTGAAAACGTTAACGTTTTTCCCACCCACGCGGACTACGCCTTTCGCTGGCTGTTGGTGGAGTAGAGTCGAGATGAAAAACAGATCACCGATCGCTCCCAGTGCACCGCGTTTCGATTGTGTCACACTTGTGCTGTTCGATGCATCCTTGTGTTGGTTTTGGTTTTCCCTTCTTTCTCGGATTTTCCCCCAAAAACCGACCGAATGCTGGAGGGCGCGATATGAGTTCAAAATTTCAATCACGTTCAATCGTTTGAAATAGTGTGTGTTTATGTGTGGGTGGGTGTTTTTTTTTCTTTCGTTTCGTCCTTCAACCCTTTACCAACCACCTAAAACGCAGTAGTTGTTAGTGGTGGAAAAAGTTTTCATCTCGCTACTCCTTCTTGTTTTCTCTTGCCCGTTTCGGAAAATAGGGAAAGGGTTAAAGGGGATTTTCCTTTTGGTCGTTCTGATTTTCTCTCCCTTTTTTTGTCTTTTTTCTTCCCTTCCTTGGTAGTTTTCTCCTACGTGGCTGATTGTGTGTACCATTTTCCACCTTCACCACCACCACCACCATCGCCGGTTGGGTCGGTTTGCTGGAATATTTATTAAATCTTTTCCTACGCCAATGATCCATTAAATATCGGACGAAATTGATCCGAAATGTTGTTGGCACACATTGGGAGCTTTTGTGCAGGGGGTTGGGTGGGTTCGAGTCTGAGGCAAAATGGGAAAATAAACCCCCTTCGGTTGCTTTCGCCTGAAAGCAACTCAACACACAAACATTTATACTGCTCGCCTATTGAACATCGGATGAATGAGTTGTTGCTACCTAGGGGCTTTTCGTAATCGTGGGATGGTTTTGCTTTCTTTTCCCTTTTCAGTCTTCCACTGAAGCTAGGTGGAAAATAGCTCACAAATGGTCTCGACCTACCCCATAAGGGAGTGAAAAGCGATGGAAATGGCTTCAGTTTATTTCCTCCGTGTTTTTTTTCCTTACTATGTTTTACGATGATTGCTTCTGTCGTCGGTTTTGGCGTCCGTTCGGGGTTTTTTTGGGAGGCTTTGATTTGAGGCTCGAAAGGTTGCGCTCGACTGTTCGGAATGGGTCATGATTTTCTGGCCGATGAAAATCAAAGGGAAAGCGATTCGCACCACCCCATTGCCATTGGTGGTCCTTTTGTGGGTAGTTAATTATTGGTTACCATGATGAGCGAATGGTTATCAAACGTCGGGTGTGGAATGTGTATTCCCCGTAGAAGGTTGCCGAAAACGGGCACAGAAGGGATGCAATTTTACACGTGAGAGAGTTTTCCATCAAATTTTGAGGATAGTTAAAAAGTTTCAGTAGGCAGTTAGTTTTTGGCACAAGACAAAACGAAGGTAACAAGAATGTTATATATTTGAAGCGTGATAAAAATATCGATTAAAAACACAGAACAGAAAATTGTAGAACTCTATAAGCAATGAAACAAATCGTCAATCGATGAAATTTGATTACTTTCGATCGATCGATCGATAGTTTTTTCGTTCATTATCGTTCAATCTATCTATGTTAAGTTCTATTGAGATACGATGATTAAAATTCATTTGTTATTATGCTAGAATGGAAATCAAAAATCGGAAGCTAATTAGCAGCATAGTTTTTTTTTCATGTAGTTCACCTTTCTAAAGTGTGCTTAACTCTTTCTTTTCCGTTAAAACAATCTTTGCTACATTGAGTGATTAATCTAATCTACTAAAAGCATTCATTTTGTTAAGTATTATGCATTACATTTTCTTAAGTATGAAGTAGTATTAAGTAGTACAATTTCTTAAGTATTGTTAAGTATTTAAATGAAATGCAATTCTCATTAAAACTGCAGATTCGACTAGTAAATTGAATTTAAATGTTCATTGAATTGAAAAACAAAACCCTCCGTAAACTTATAACGATTTGAAAAATTTATTTTGCATCAAATATTCTGGAACAAAAATTTATGTTATGCTACTGAACAATGATAAGCGAAAGGTTTGCCTTTCTTTTAAAGTAGTGTCATAATAAAAACACCAAAAAACGACAAGCTTTCAGCATTCCAATGGTGATGATAATTTGATAAACAGCATTGTGATAAATATATCTCACACCTACATAGTGGAGGCTTCTGATTCATTAGGTTTTTTTTTAATGGCTTTTATCCTACGCCCAAACGTTAATCCACCCATATCCAATAATCGCAAGGCTCAGAGATGAGCCGATTAAAAGATTAAAGAATGTAAGCTTTCACATTAGCTCACCGAATCGTGAAGATGTGGATGGATTTCCTAGCAGTTTTTAGATCGAAATTTTTATTTAAAAATATCGGATGTTATAATATCCATTAGCATTTTTTCTCTTGCACTATATTTTTGATAGGAAAATTTTCCGATTAGTACCAACTAAAATGGGTGCTTAAAAATGGACTTCAACCATTCATTTCCATCGAAGCGTTAGAAGCTGCTTCTGGTACAAGCGTTTCAAATTTCCCTTCACAACGCAAACAAACTGTTGATAACGTTAGTCCTTCTCGGTTTCGGTTGGGGAAAACGGTTTGCCAGCGAATAATCTACGGTCGGAAAACCCGCTTTCCGTAACGGGACTAGGAAAAAAACGGGCCGACACGGACGGGCGAAATGGGAGGAAAAAATAAATTACCACCACTTAAGTCGAAAACGGTGTGCGCCGTGCGGTGTGGCTATTTCCGTGCACCGGATCGATAGGACCGGCTCGTCACCCGGCATCTTGCCCGTTGTAATCCCGCCCCAATCAATGACCACACGGTCCGGGAGTGCGAAACAGAGCGGAACGGCCGCAGAGAGGTCACTGGGGGGAAAAAAAATACGCGGACCATGATGGATTCTAAGCCTTGCACGAACTAATCGCCCGTGACGGCACGCAACGGACCGTCGAGCCGCGGGCATCCGCTGTGAACCATCCCGGCACCTAACCCCCCTTTGCCGCCCTTCGACTCCCACCCTTCAACCGAGCGAATGGTAATTGATATGCCCGAAGGATGCACTTGTGCAGTTCGATTGTGGAATGGAAATTAATCCTTTGTCGTTGGATTGTCGGGCGAAGGAAAGTACGTTGCCGAAGCAGGCGATGGCGGAAAATAGAATGATTAGTTACCGCTATTGTGATAGGTGGCGCTGCTCAAGTGTCATCCATAAGCGGAAGTTTGACCCGGCAGGAAAAAAGATGGAGAACCGTGGGAACGGGTTCAAAAGGTTTGAGTTAAAATAGCTTCCTACCGTTTCCTAGACATTAAACACCTTTATAGTGTGGCCTTCTTAGTTTATAAACACTTTTCCAGTATTCTTTTATATAACCAAGCGGCCCTTTAAATGAATAATCCCCCCATTATTGACCTACGTTCGACCTTAGTTTTTCTCTCACGTCGGCGGTTCGTTATGATGTACAACCGTCCTTTGAACTTCGAACAGCCGTTGGAAAAACCTGGTTTCCTTCCGAACCGTGTCTCACCGTGAAAACTTTTCTCATCGGTAAAGGAAAATTTATCTTGCGGTCACCATCGTCGATGAATGGTGCCAATTTCCGGTCAGATGGGTCACGCCGGGTTCTCGAAATTACCGGTAGCTTCCATACGACCCCGAACAATCCGCATGCAAACAGGTACCGGTTTGGGAGAACCGTCCCGAGCTTCGAATGGACCGCAATGGCCGATTAAACGAGTGCACCGGAAACGGAAACCGATTTGTTTGCCACGAAAGTGTGCAGGTGTCTGTACCTCGTATTTTCTGCCGGGCGCTTCCTACCGCCACATTTATGGGTGTGTGTGTGTGGGGAGGATGAACCACGCCACCGAAACGGGCGGACAATTGATGGCAGCCATTTGGAGCTAAAATACGCTTTATTTTAATGCACCATAATGGTTGTTTCTGGGAAGATTCAACGGGAACATTTTTTGCACGGTGAAAAATCTTGCACAGTTTCCCAACCGAAGAGGATCCTCATTTTCCTAGGAAGAAGGAATGCGAACTGACCAAACTCAATCGTGAATCAACTTTGGCATATCGTTTGTTTTTAAAGCAAAGGAAAATTTGCATGTCTTTCCATAGTAGTGTTGATAAGATTGTTTGAACTGCGATGATGAGAGAATCAAACGTGGAAAGATAATAAAACATTATACAGAAGTAGTTTCTGCTCGGTTCAGAAGTAATAATGAACTTATAGTTAGTCAACACACAATATTTGAATGATTCAACTTAATGCAAATATTATTGTACTAGTTCTGAAAATATTGTATATCATTGTATATTATTGAAAAAAAATTCAAAAACTTATTCAACCCAAACAAGAAAAATGTAATCAATCTATCTAAATAAAAACAAGCAGCTTATTGCCTTTGTTTTGATATCGTAGAATGCAAAGTTCTTGTAGAAACAAAAAAATCGTAACAAAAATTATTGCATATTAAAAAACTAAGCCTTGATTGTTGGAAGGAAAAAAATCTACAACAATTTACCGAGTGACCATAAGTCAGTGAAGGATATTATCTACTGCACAGATTCATTTAAGTGCAAAACTTCACTTGTTTGTGGTGTTATTTATGGGATTCAATGTTTTCGATTTATTTGAAGGAGAAAATAGCAAACATTCAATTGACTCTCAAACCCCCCTACCACCCTGTGCGAGTGTGCATTTGCAATTATTTAATCAACTGCAGTTAACTAGCAAACCAATCATCAACGGAGAACAATGGGTCACTGGGCGTCCAAAGGCTGCCAAAGGACATTACATGGTTCAAAATAATCAAACCTCCGCTCTGCTAACGATTGTCAAACATATGAGGGTAATTACGAACAAAAAATAGTGGCATCAAAATGTCATGCATGGATTTACCCGCTATCATCTCAGCGCACTTTTCCAGCGCAATTCGCAATTGTGCTCCGTTCGGTTGATTTTTATATTTCCGTCGCTCAAATGCACGGCTCTAATTGACATTTTACAGCTGCGTCTCACACTCGTTTCCCGCCGGGATGCACTTGCTGTGCAGTTTATGCTTTGTTGTTGTCAATTTCACTCGTTTTTGGTTTTGCTACGCTGTCTGTTTTGTTGTCACCCGGGTTAATCAACACTGGCGCACAACTGCCGATCCCCGATCGCTTTTACCGAATTGACCCACGATGCTGCTGTGGCGTCCACGTTGTAGACGGCTCGATGTACAATTGTCAATCGCACTCGTCGATTGCTGTAATGCTGCACAACCTCCCCGAAGCGGCCCCCGGAAACTGAGGTTTGGTCCGACAGTCAAACACACACACACACACACGCGCGCAGGCCGCATCATACACATGGTCGATTTCGCATAATGAGCAAATTTTCAATTCATGAAAATAATGAAATAATGATTTAATGCGCACCGTACACATAATCAAGCTTTTGTCCGTCCGCTATCGTCCGCACGGGAAAGTTCGATGGCTGCGTTCCACCCATCACCCCCTTCCCCTCCCCCACCTTCCACCCTTCCGGACCAAATCAAGCTCACCGACTCGACGACAGCATAACCTTCCACCCCATCGTCACATCCAACCCCGTCGCGATGCATTTATTTATTTCTTTCATTTCTGTTTCGTGTTTTTATATTCGCTGCAGATCGCTGCACCTTTAGCCGAAGCTTTGCGCGGCTGCATTCCCTGGCAAATGGCTGATTATTGGCCGCCCATCGATTGTAGAAACAGGAACACTTTTTGTTGGATGAATCGTGGAACGAGTAGAGTCCTTTTTTATACGTTATTTTAGTGCCGATTGCCCCATTCGTACGGTGTTCGTCCATCCTGCAGTATATTATTGCAATCAAGCGTTGGTGAGCAATTGATTTCGTGTGCGTGTAAATTAGTTTTGGATTAAAATATAATTTTATCCATAAATTGATGAAAAATCGACCGAACCGCAACGACGTGAATGTTTTGTAATATGTTTGCTTTGCTGGAGACGTTAATTTGTTCATTGGGTAGTTTTTAAATGAACAACAAAACGTAGAAATTCTTATTTAACTTCTTTCTTACTTAAAACTATGAAGTAATCAAAACCTAATTCTTACTCAATACTTCAAATTTTGAATTGAAAACAACAAATTTTCTTCAACAGACATCTCAATTATGGGTTAAGTTTGTTAGAATTTTTTTCGAAAAGAAATACTGAAAAGCATCATAAGAAGTAAACAACGAACTAAGTAAAACAATTCAAGTGAAAAGTAAATATCGACTGATCGAATGCTCGGAATTAAAACCAAAAGGAAACATTTAAAACAAGAAGTGAGATTGATATTGTGATACATTAAATCAACACTCATCCTATCGTCAGAATTGGCCCAACATTGATCCATTTGAAGGGCCAAGTTTTTCCTCGTACAATCGATATTTCAGCTACCACCTGGTATTGCCGGTAAGAAAATCTTCGTCTATCCACTTGCAAGAATTGTGAAGAAAAGAAGACGAGGTCGGTACGGAGAGCTTTTGTGTGTTTTCCCCTTAATTAAGCAGGGCAACGTGCGCTCCCTTGTTGGTATCAGGGATCTATGAAAAGCCGCATCCGATATGCATACGGCTACATCGCCACGTAATTAGTCTCTTGGACGATGGCGTGGAAGGTGGCCTTATAACGTTGTCCAAGTTGCAATGTACAGCATGGTGTAGAAAGAGGAGGCCTCTATAGAAACTCACACGGTTTTAATTAAGATCAGCGTCTGGTATAAGGCTCAGTATTTTTAACGGGGGATGTATAAACAAAAACCAAAATTCGGATGAAATGTTACGTTGAATGGTTAAGGAAACCAACCAGACTTTCAAATAAAAAGAGCTCGGTTCATTATTCTTGCAATAGGTAGCTTTGGCATAATATACAAACTTCGAATGCTTTGGACAGATATACACATGGAAATGGTAGAAGAAGGATACGAATTATGGCAATCATCCAACACTTTATGAAATCCAGGCTCCCTGAAACAAATAACCCTCTATTCAAAATAGGGATTCACCATGTAGGCATTCAAAACAGCCTTTGCTCGATAGATTGTAGGTTTTAATTTGTATCGATTGTATCGAAACTTATTTTCATTACATTCTTCAACTAACAATATGATAAACTACAGCTTAGGCATGCTGTTAGCCAACATAGAAATAGCAATAAGAACGTTAAGAAGATTAGAAATTTCTTTAATTTAATTATTCTTCATAATAAACAACTTCACAACTAAATAATGAAAGGAACGTGTAAGAGGAACGCGTTTCCAGATAAATTTTAAATACCACCTCATTAATTGAGACCATTATTTTATTTCTGTTTTCCGTTGTAAATCGTAATGAAATAGGAATCAAAACGTCTGTTGCCTCTTTTGATTTGTGAACCGAGAAACAACAGGAGCATGTGGGCAATTCATTGAACATTTCCCACTTCCATCCGGCAATCCATTTGTACAACATAACAAAGTGACCCAACGGTTTGATCTGCACGACTCTAAATAGAAAGATAAAATGCATGACATCCATTACGTCTCCAACGAACTAACCTTTCCGTCTCTCATTTACAGGAAGGCCTGAACGTCTGTCGCTCGGAAAGAAAGGGTGTTGCACGTGTCGGTCGGATCAAACGAGCATCCGCTTGCCCGATGGAGCATCATCGCCGCGTGCCAGAGGTTATGGAAAATATTGCACCATGGAACCATCATTATCGTCCACGTCCCGTTCGCAGTTCACTGTGGCATCGTTAGGGACGCCGAGTCATTGATTGAGCTTGGACCGCTCGGTCTGTGATTGGGTTTATCGAGGCCGATCGAGAGCCCGCGGGAAGTGAAAAGTTGTCCAGAAGGCCAGCACGTCGTGACGTCACGCAGCAGGAAGTGAGAGGACTCGTCGAGGCCCAGCCCCAAACATGAGACTCGATGGTTTCGTCAACGCTGTCCTGTGCTGGAAGTTGGTGATAATTATCAGCGCGATTGATGGAAAATCGATGCACGAAAAAGACAAACACGGTAGGTAACCGTAGTGGCTGCTTTGATTTCTTTATTCATGGCCAATCGGTCATTCCAAGCCGTCTATAAGCATTCGTTATAGCTGAAACACTAATCATATGTGTAAAAAAATAAAGAAATTACATTTTTATTTCACGAACTACGCAATTACTGGAGATTCATTTTATTTTATACATTCATCGAATATATTTGATTCTTTTTGCTTTGATTTTTATATTTAGTAACCGATTTAATAAAAGTTATATTCTTACCTAAAAATTTGCATTATTTTATTTATTTGAAAAGTGAATTGACATATTTTTTCCAGGTTTATTTGATTATTCTGGCCCTTGATTGCAATGCAGTCGTGTAACGAGAATGCCGAACGTTAGCACAATAATTTAAAAAATCTCTAAAACATGAAATTGTGCCATCATTACACGAAACGACCAAAATACTTTCGAAATAAATTGCAGAACACGAATGAGGATGGGGGGGTTCTTTTTCGTTCAACTATATTGCTCCAATTTTACAGCTATTTCAAGAGAACAAATGATTACATTGTAAACGCATTTACCAACAGGTTGTTTTCTTATTCCAACAGTTCATAAACATATCACGCATCATTATCCTGTTTATAAATTTATTAAAATTGTTACTACAAAACTATACAGGTACAAACTGTTTATAGGAATACTATTTCGACAAATCGATACAACTTTCATTATCTAATCAAAAGAAAGTGCTTGCGATTGCCGCATTAATATGTTTAATTAGAATGTCGCAGGTGTCATTTAAAAGCAGGATTCCCAAAGTAGATCGGTCCGTCGGGCCTGCCCCCGAAACCACCGGCCGATACTTCATCCGCTAAGCATCGGGGTCAAAGGCATAAGCAAACTTTTGTGCACACTCTTCCACCAACACCTAGTCCGACCCCCTTCCGCGCGGTTCACTCACGCTGATGATTATGAGATTATGCTCTTTCGGAAAATGTCTTTTCAAGTTAGGCCAAAGCTGCTTGTTTTGCACAACCTGACCCTTGCACCCTCCAACCCCGGGCCCCGAGCGTTACGAAGGACACAGCACTGTTCACCTTTCCAGACGCTGGCACCACAAAAAGCAGGTCGTGGTCCGCTCACGTGGGGTGTCTGGTTGCGGTCTCAGCCTGGAACGGTGCCACCATAAAGTAGGTAAAATTAATGAACTCCTTGATGAGCTGGCTCCCGCTTTGTAGCTCCCGGTGTTGCCTCTCCCCCCCGCTCCGCTCTTACCCCTAGGTGTATCCATTACAGATCGGGTGTCTCAGCTGCGTTCGCCATCAGTCGACAAAAGGCAAAAGACAATGGTTGGGGTGTGGGGAGACCGACTTCAGATGGCCGAGAGGCATAAAGTCACCGCAAAAGTGAAACTTTTCCCAGAGAAGAACCTCCACTGGCTTCAGTCTCCGCCGTGTTCCAGCGCCCAAGAAGCCGTTTGGAACGAGTGGCCTAAGTTTAGGCACGCAATACTTCTTCCTGAGTTAGTTTGTGCACGCTGGACAGGAAAATAAAATAAAACACCACCAAAGACTGGGAGAGGATCGGACGGAGTTAAAGACAACAATTCAAGCTCAAGCCACACTGCGGCAAAGAAAAAAGGACGACGCCTTTCTTTAGCCTCTCTCTTGAAAGCCTCCACCGTAAAGTGTCCAAAAAGCTAAACTGTCAGCTAGTTCCTTTCGATTCCCTTGCTGCTGACGTTTGAATTGTTTGATCTTCATAATTCTTCGAAACTTTCCCCCCTTGGACGGAAGCAAAATGGCCGCCAGCTTCACCCCTCCAGGTAAAAAGCCATACTGACCCGCACTCAGGTGTGGTGGGCTCGACCCGTTTCACACCCAAACATCGACCCCTTTCGCTGGAAATGGGTGGTACCATGTTGCGTAATTAAACTTCGAATAAACTTCATTCCACCCGATTCTTTCGGATCCATTACATCGTGCGTTCGTTCGGGGCATTCCTCCTCTTCAAGACGATCTTCTTTGGTTGTTTCTGTGGTAAAGGCGGCTTTCCGATGTGTTTTTCCTAGCCGATTTTATCCCCTCTGCGAGTTCACCGATTGGCCTGAAATCTTTGTCGAACAATGTCTCACCCTTACGGGGGGACAAGCACAATGTCGGTTTTTCGCCGGTTTTCCATCGACACGCGATTACGCTCAATATTATGAGGCATTCCAAAGGGTGTTCTTGTGGAGGAAATAAGAGTACACCTGTGTTCGGAGTTTTCCCACGGTCTGCCACCGATCCTGGTAGATAAATCACACACGACAAATTAATCTCTCGCTGTAATCACATCCTTCCTTACCGCGAAGCCGGTGGTGTACGTTATGATCCACAATTTAGTGGATTTGGTTGCCGCTTTTTGGCTTTCTGGTTTCATCGAACATGGTTAAAGAAGGCAAATTTAAAAGCTTTTGCAATGCTTAGAAGGAAACATTTCATTATCAGGCATTCCTTGGAAGGTTTTTCTTTCAGACTGGTATAGACTTTTACAGATTACGTATTGTATAGCAGTGCAAGGACAATAACGTTTCTGGAATATATGTGGCATTTTTACTTGCTGGTTAGCAAAATACTAAGAGCTTTTCTCATTTTGATATTACCTAAAAATTTACTCTTGACAAAAATTTTAAAACAATCTTAGCATCCGCTTCTTTAATCAAGCTTAAATGAGTGACAAAAATGGATGGCCTAAGATATCAGCCATGAATATGAAGGCTATCGGTTATATTTTCAAAGAACATGTTCAGTAAAACTTTAAACACGAGTGCACTGTTATCTAGCTCCAACATACGTAGAATTAACTGTGTCCAGGATGAACAGCTGTGTCCTACTTTTTCACTAATTCCAGCTCTCTAGGAATATTAAAATCCTCATCAACTAACATATTTCTAGCAAGCATTTACCGTTCGCGGGTTGCGACTCTAGACATTGCGTTTCCACCTAGAAAGCTAAATTCAAATCCTTTTGCGAACACCGATGTAGATTGTTTCCGTAGCAGGATTTTTCTCTGTTTCGCGGAACGGTTTCTCGTAAATCAAAATGTGTTTAACGTACAACACACTTGCCGGCGAACAGACGTTCCACAAGAGGAGCGTGTGCGAGACGGTGGCATCTTTCCTGGAAAAATAACACATGACAAACTTTCCCATTAACATCGCGAAGCGAAGATCGGAGATACGATAGAGGGGAAGTGACTTTCTTTGAGGCAGTGACTTTCTAAGGGAGAGATGTAAAACTCGATTGTTCCTGGTGGGGTTGGCGGCGCGGTTCACCGGAGCAATCGCAAAAGAAAGACTCAAGATGTTTGCGTTAATGCGTCGCATGTATGCGCCAACAGTTTGCCGTTTCAAGCCCGGGCACGATTATTTGCCCGAGTCAGAATTCATTACCGTCTAGGAGGCGAATTTTCGCCCAACAAAGTCAATTCCGTGGAATATGTTAGTCTGAGCGTCTGTGTGCCGTGACCTTGATCGCCTTGAGTTTTACTTTGGATACCGCTCTTCGTCTAATCGCAACCTACGGGAGTTTGGCAATGTATATAACGCCGATTGGAAATTGGACTTCGTCCTTTTTAAAGGTCTTAAGACTGATCAAAGTTTAATCGTTGCCCGCGTTTTCCCTAGCAGGTTGTTGAAAACTGAGATTTCACTACGTTTTCTTCTATGGTCAACATAATAATCGAAATGAAAGTCTAGCGGTCACCGAAAATCGATTAGAAGTTATGTATAACTTAATCTTGTGTTTTAGACAATTACAAAATAAAACAGCCTAGTTTGTGCCTAAATTTGTGCCAAAATACTAAAGGAACTACTCAAAATTCATTCAATTTCAGCAAAACAGGTCGATGGCCCAAATACACTTGGAGGCTAATGCGCGCTAAGACGATTAATTAAGAGAAGGAATCAAAATGTAACATAAAATAAGTCTCATTTTGGGGCAAATTAATTTTCCCTTTAAATTTCGAGAACGTTTTCGCCATCACTATCAAATCTCACCCGTATGGAAGAATGGCTTTAATCGTTATCGTGAACATAGGAAAAACAGTCAGAGTCCATTGCATTGGTGTCGATAGACGGTGAGGCAATATAAATGGCTGGTTCTATCGTTATGACAGTAACCACCGAATAATTAATATGGACTCGGTCGGTCATCCTTCGGTTTCATGAAACTCTAATGTCGAGCCTTTTAATCCGTGGCGTCGTAATCGCAATCGATGGAAGCCAGATAGAAGGGAAAAAGAGGTTTGCTTCATACTTTACACCACCGGAAGGAGCGGACTGGAAGAATAACAAAATCATTCCCGTTCCGACGGTCTGGGTTTTGGCGCTGAAAATCGCATTTCTGCAGCATGCGTTTTCCGGGTGCGGGACCGAGATTCCCGGTTTCCGGTTACGCTCGGGCCGATGGGCGACGCTGGACCACTTCCGGAGCAAGCCACAGTGAACCGGGCGCGTGATGATGATAAACGGTCGGTCACCATCGCTTCCGAAACGTGTATGGGCCTCGGCGGATTCAGTAAAGTGTGTGCGTCGTCCTGTATAGTGTGGAC
>KE525094.1:20483-32004 GCA_000441895.2 Anopheles sinensis | reverse complement strand
TATTTAGGAACCCTAATCGAAAGGAGATACATTTAAAAAGCGTTGAAAAAATTAATGTTTACATACATCATATAAGTTAATTATTATCATTTAAAAACATAAAGTACATAATTTTTCCATTCTTAAAGCGAATGTGACAAGCACGTATCGAATTTCTTGAAAAAGTTATTGCTATCAAAAGTAAGAGTTATTCATGCTCTTGATAAGAGGTGAAAAAACATATATGAGAAGCAAATGATGTTCCAACATTGTATTTATTGAAAAGTTGTCAAAACAACATGTCCATTTTTCTATGTTTGAGAATCGATCTTGTTCATAATGGATGTAAAATTGCATATTTTCACCATCGTGTTTTGAAAATTTATTCCTTTTCATCTTTATTCCAATAATTACTTTTGGTCCTTAATCTTCGTAGCTTTAAAAGAGAAAATTTATTTCCCTTCCGATGTCACCAGAATGAAACCGAACTGTTTATTAATATTTATATAAATCAATCTGTTAAATTTTCTGTAACCAACAAACAATAAAGGCTATTTTCTCCTTTAGCTACCTTTGCCCTTTTACAAGAAACTCGCCCAAAAAGTACTCTCAAACCCCTTCGCGTGTCACTGGAAACGATGACGCAAGCTAGTCCCATTATTAGACATCATAATAATCAGGCATCCAATGTTGTGTGGGCAGTCCTGAATTAAGTCCCGACTCCTGGTTCGTTGGAGAAAACATTTGGAAACCCGATTTAAACCACTCTCCCATCGGAAAAGGGCAATTTGGTTTCGACGACGGTGAAACGAAAGGATGCCTGATTTGGATGCCGAGGATTTTCACGAAATCCCATCCTTCATTAAAAACCGCCGTCTGCCCCACTAATCAGAAATCCGCTCGAATCTGCAAGCTCCACCACTATGGTGGCATGTCGTGCATCTGACAAGTTTGCCGGTGTATGTGTCAGTATGCGGCATACATCGTGGTTGTACGCGCAACGATGCAGGTGAAATGATTTTTTGATTTTATTGCGGCTCATAACTAGACGTCCGGTGGACTCCGAAGGTACTACAGGATGGGAAATATTTTTAATCCACCCGATCTAAAGAGCGGGTTGGCTGTGTGTTATGCAAGCGTCACGGGAAGGCTGAAGGGTATAAAGGGCAATGGGAGGGAGGAAAGCGAAGCGAGTTCTGGGTCACATATACCAGTTTCCCGGTGCGAATGTGGATGAAAGTAATTAACGGCCTCCGTTTCTACGCCACTCTCATTACAGATGTTCCCGTGTGTGCGACGGATCAGCTCGGCGGAAGCGTGGTGGTAGGTAATGGAACCGACGGTGGTGGTAGTGGGGCAGCTGCAACCCGAAGTGGCATACTAATTGGCGCATCCCGGAACGAGAACGTGGAAATACCGTGCCATATTGCCGCCGATCCACCGGCCAGGTAAGTGTGGACAGAAGTGTGGGTGTACTTTTAAGGATGTGTAGAACTGAAGAACCTTAATGATGGAATGGGACAAAAGCAAACTAACGGCATCATCTCAAAACATACGATCAGCGAGAAGGTTGCATGTTGAGGACGTTTACCTTCAGCGAAATGTTGGAGAAAATAGACGTATTTATAGTTATAAGAAAAGCAGCCAATTTATTTCAATTTTTTTAAAAGCTTGTTATTTTATGTTATTTCCAGTATTGTTCTTTAAAACTAGAAAGATTAGCATACAAATAGTATTAGTTTTACTTTAAACATATTTACCCAGTTTTGGCTTTGCCCATGTTTAGTTTTAAACAAACTCAAAGCTTAGTTCAATGGTCAATCAATAACATGCTCTCATAAAATGTACCTATTTTTTTTTTTGCACTAGATGCAAAAAAGTGAAATAATTTAAATCTTTGAAACTTTTTTAACATGGCTCTAAATAAGGAACCTGGGGCATTTTAGAAAATGACGCTTAGATTGAATCGACTGTCAATGTTCTCGATTAATTGTTTTATCAGCACTCGCGACAAAACTTGGTTTTCGTTATATATAGGATATTTTGCATGTTCGCAAATGTAGTCGTTTACCCAAAAAATAATGCAAATAACAAATATTTAAATTTTTATATCAATGTTTTAATAAATTCAGAGATTTGTACGATAGGAGTTATATTGTGCCTGAAAAAACACATTGAAGTATACAATTAGGGATAAAATCGGTTGAACGAGCTGTTATGTTTAGCCTTGAAAAAATCATATAAAATACGTACATTTCCATAATCATTGTCCTCAACATCAACAGCCCACCCGGGGTAGTAAACTGAGCTGTTTGACACCAAGTCCGGTCGTGTACCATAAATGTAGCTAATCTTTTCTTTTGTTTTCAACCAAAATTGTAATATAACCAAAGCAGTTCCTAATTGCGAGAGTTTAACCGAAAATGGTCTCAATTAACCAAGGCCAAAACAAGAATATGCTTATTTTGATACATGTTTTAAACTTCATGCCTGAACATAAAAATTCATTAAACACAGTTGCCGAAATTTCAAACTCATTAAAAACTATTCCGTGAGCCTTGTTTTGTCTTTTAATTTCGCTCTTAAGCCTGCTCCGTCATACAGTGCGGCCATGTACGGACCTTGTTGAAACACCAAGCACAGCGAGAATGCATTCCAAGTACACTTCACATTACAACTTAAGCCTTACACGTACACGTACAAATGCTCACACCCACGAGGCAACAAGACGACTTTTCGAAGCTTTGTAGCATTCTGGGCCGGTGGCCATTAGCCACGGCCAAGGCAAGCAAGAACCATAATCAACCACCCGGATCATTATGAGCCCAAAGACAAACAAACAAACGAACGAAACCCGTGTGTGCCGTTTTGAAAGCACCCGGTACAAAGCCTGTTGCCTCGAGCCTTCGATTGGACGGCTACACTTTATGCTACGGAAAAGTTCTTCATCGGCGACACGACAGAAAAATAACAATCACCTTACCACGGGAACCACAAAAACTGTCGTCCTTTGCGCTTCGTATTAATATGTGTTGATTGCACCACCACCACCACCACTAACCACCCCGTGTCACCCAAGGGCCGGATTCCAATTCGAAAACGTACAAAAGTGCAACCAAGATTGCAAAGAAAAAGGGGAAAGTGTAGTACGAGATGAAAAATAAATAAACACAAACCCCATTCCAGCGTTCGCTGGGAAAATGAACGAAGAACGACGAGTCAAAAATAAAAACCAAAAAAAGATGGCTGCCAGCACCGAAACAACAACCGAACGCAAACCAATCTCGCAGCATCGCGGTTGAACCGCCACCGGACCACCACGGTTCCACGGTTTGCGCAAAGATGCTCCCGGGTAAAGTTTGGCCATTTTCCTGGCCACGCGTACAACAGCATGGGGAAGAGCAGGGAAGGCGCTGAAGAGGTCGGTTGATTCCGGTGCATGTTTACTTATTAAAAAGTTGCCCCGTTTGTGCTGGGCCGAGGCAAAAATACCTTCGGTGGTAGAGAAAAACACGGGTGGTGGTAATTTTGCTTACAATGGTCTCGTTATTTTATTAACATCTATTTTCTTACCAGTGTGTGAGTGTGTTTTTCCTTTCGAAAGAATTTCCTTCCAATTTTGTACCGTTTCGGTTGCGTTCGCTTCTTCCCCACGCGCGTTGTTCTTTTCACGTTGCTTAACAATTCCGCGACAAAACCGCATGAACTTTCTCCCAAATCGCTCGCCCTGCTTGGTGGGAAAGCAGAAAACTCCTTACCGAAGGGATGTTTAATTATTGACCACCTCGAGCACGAGCTGAAACCGAACGCAGAAGCAAACGGGGTGAAAGTTTTGTGAACTGAAACAGTCTGCGTTCTGTTCCGTTTGGAAAATCCTTCCGACGTTCAATTAAAGGTGTTGTTCAGCGTACGAAAAGCTCCCTAGTCCCATGGGAGATGGGATTAAATGTGTCAAAAGTTCAACAGCACGTTCAATTGCACCGGTACCTTCGAATGAAATGCTCAAATTTTCCCAAAACACCGATTGCGCCGAAGAGCCGCTTCCCAGGACCGGCCATTTTCGAGTGAAACTCGTAAATAAATAGCTTTCCTAACCCGGGTTTTTGGGGAACGAAAGCAATCCGTAACTGTCTGTGCATAAATGCCACAACCGACTACGCACCGAATCCTTTCCACTGTGCTAGCTAATCATTTTCCTCTCCTTCTTTCTTCTGTGTTCTAGATCGTTCCACTGGCGGTTCAACAATTCCGCCGAAATCCTACAGGTGGATGCGCATCGCTTCACAAACCAGGGCAATATTAGCATTCTCAACTACGCACCGGTCACGGATCAGGTGGGTGAGGGAGGGGGAGGGAGGGTATCAGAGAGTTTTTGGGGCCCGTTTTATGTGCCTAGTCCTTGCTCTGCGTAGATCGTAGCGCTCGATAAATACATCCGACCGCTACTGGAATTTCAGATACAACACAATGTACAACCGATGAGAGTTCTCTGAAGGTCACCAATGCACAGCAATAAATAGCAATGCAAATGAGACGAAAGTGACCATGAAACAAGTGCGTGTCGGATGCCTCTCAAAAGCATTCGATTATTTCCCATCAAAACCACATCAAACACCAGGCGCCTCCATTGGTTTTTATTTTTATCTCATGATTGTTTTAAAACTTATTCAAAATAATTTGCACCAACAAAGGGCTGTTTTATTTAACACAAATTATTGTAAAAATAAAGGAAGTGCATTGTATTAAAATGCTCATTGTGCAGCGCTGTGAAAGCGGCCTCTGAATAATGTCACTACGTTTTACAACATCACTTATTTAAATTTATCCCACCCTTCGAAAGCTGAAATGCGTCAATCGCTGGCACATTCGTGGCAATGGCACCTTTCGTGGCATTGAAATTTCCCATCCGGCTGGATTACGAAACCCTTGTGCGGACGGCGTCGAACATTGTCAAAGGGATCTTTCTCTCTGCACCGGAGGATTAGGTGAGCGAAAGAAAACCTCAAGTATTCAACCACCAGCACCACATCAAAAGGCAGTTGAAATTCGAAAGCGCACTGCCCGAGTGACTGGTTCTTATTTTATATGTTCGCAAACGAAAGGGCTTACCATTATCTGCTACCGGCTGCGAGTCGTCGACTCCCCTTCGCCACCACCGCCCGCCCCGTCGTGTAAATGTTCGTAAAATTGGTTTATGATGTACGGTTGGCATCGAATTATGCATAAAAGTGAAGCGATTACTCGGTGGTACTGTGTGTGTGTTCATGTGGCTTCGTTTCCATCATCTCCGGCGCTGTTATTGTCAGGATGTACAAGAACTGTCACTTAGTTCACTCTCACCATGCTGCACCAGCCACCGGTTGTATGAGGAAGGAAAGAGTAATTCCGACGTCGAACATAAAAACTTCCTGCCCGCAAATCCAACATGATGTATAATGGTGTTGTTACCTTTTTTTCCACACCACACGATGAAAATGTTTGCCGGTGTTTTTCGCACCGGAAAAAGGACCAATTTATTGACCTTCTGCCTGCCGGTAACAAGAGCACATTTATTGGTGTGCGGGTTGTGGCCGTAAAAACTGCCCCAAAGCCCTGTAAAGCAGAGAAAACTCATCCTTATTCGGTTTCAACACAGTCAGGTGGACACATGGACTTGACTGAATTGAGCGGTTCTTGATGATAATTGAAAAGACGTTTGTGGACAAGTAAAACTGAATGTAATTTGTGTTGTTTCAGTTTTATAATTGATTATGTTTATTACATATTTCACCATACTCGAAAGTTATGTTAATTGGAAAGTACCAGGCGCCTCCATCCGTTTTTATGACATGATCCCATGTCACTTCCCTTTGACAGCCATGCCAATTGAAGTTTTGTGATCTTTAAATTAGTTTTAAGCGAAGAAAAAGAGCTAATTCGGCTGTTTCTTAGGTTTTAAATAAACAATCATATTTCTTTCTGGAGATTGTAAGCTCACAATACAAAGCGAAACAAAAACACATAAAAACGGTCATCTAATGAGACGCAATGTAACCACACGCAAGGTTAAAAATACGCAACAATATTTAATAAACTCAATGTTAATTACAGTGGTTGTTTTCTATTCAAATATTATTCTTAAGATAGCCATAGACGTTTCGTTAGACACTAAAACTTCAAAAAACTTTAAAGCAAACACGCTCAGCTAATTAGCATCAATCAATTAATAATCCTTGCCAACTTTATTTTGCTGAAAAGCAATGGATAATGATCCTTTAAAAACCTACCAATTAGATAATAATTATTTGCAATTAGATTATATTATGGGAAATTTTGTTCCTTATTTTGGATCGAATAACTGATCAATGAATTCGAAAATTTTGTGAACCACCAGGCGCCTCCATTAAAAAACAAAATGTTGGTACATGAAGAAGATGCACTCTGAGTTTATATGTTTTTGTCTAAACCTAACTTTCGATACCATCATTAACAAATCGTGTCTATGTTTCTTCTAACGATTGTGCATTTTCTCTCCCTTTCTCCAACAGGACTTTGGCACGCTAACGTGTTGGGCCGTTAACGAAGTCGGCCCTCAAAGTCAACCGTGCACCTTTCAGCTCGTTCTGGCAGGTAATGATTTTTGTATTTTTTGCTAGTGGGGGTTCGTTCTGCAAAATCAATATCATCCCAGCGTGGAGTTAACCTAGATTTTGAACGCCATCCACGTCATGACCGTCTCTCTTTGCTGCACATACACACATAGACATGCAGACAGAAGCCATCACGCTATCGCAGCACGGTCTTTCGTTTTGGCAAGCCTCATCAAATTCCGACCGATCGACCGTCCGACCAACTGACAGACTGACCCGCCAATAAGGCCTTTCACACTCACACACACACATTCATGCACTCACGATATGTTTCCATTGCGCCATCATCGCCATGGCACGGGCTACCGCAAAGCTTGCACCACTGTCAAATACATACCATACGCACGGGGCATTCCCGTTAGCTTGGAACTCGTTCGTGAAATCGGGAACGGATTAAATGGAAAGCAAAAACATTCCCCAGCGGATCGGCTTTCACCCTGCATATGGCCCTCCTCAGAACCGAACCGATTTGGGAGAAAGAAATAGCCCAACGTATCGAAACTGACGTGCACATGTCGTCTGCCGGCTTTTTCCCGAAACCGGAAACCGCAATAACAAATCATCCCTAGAATCTAGTAGCTAGCTGTAGTGACGTCACGGTATGTGTCCGTATCGGTGAGACTCTCCCAAAGTGACCTCTGTGTACATGTGTATGTTTGTGTGTGGTACCGACACGTACTCTATCCTCTACCGACAATTTCGATACTCGATGGACGTCTGCGGGCATCAATCATTTTGCGCACTAGCTTTCTTTCTTTCCTCTTCTACTTCCTCTCCTTCCACAAATGACGACACAGTCTAGTCGAACGATTTTCCTCAGCCTTTTTGTACTTTTCCTTCATCACCCTCACATCGTGGCAATTTTATCCACTTCGTTCCGGTCATTATCCTTTCTCGCTGTTTGCGTTCTTTCGGCAAAAAAAAGGCGGAAATCAACGTGTCAATCTATCCAACAGCGCCATCTGCTGCCCGGTGATGACACTACCGATGCCGACGTTCAGCTCGGAAGTTGGTGGATCGGTTTGCCATCTGTTTTCCCTCTGGCCATTTCATCCTTCCAAAAAAAACACAAACATATACTCTCACATACGCACACGGGTGCGATTCCTAAACAAAGCTCAAAACCGTTCCCGTTTGTTGATGAAGAGAGCAGCACGAGCAAATAAAAGCACCAGGCCTGTTTCCATTTCCAATCATCGCATTTAATCCGGAAGCGTATTTCCATCGCATTCCACACTGTCCTGGTCGGGTTTGGTGTTGCGTTTGCCTGGGACGGACGCACCGGTATGGGTTGGCAAACAAAATGGTTGGCCTACATCCTCACCAAAATCGGGAGGCCGCTAAGCAACCGTGGCTAACGGCAGCTCGTGTGTCAATCTTTTCTGTTCCGTGCAGATCTGCCGGCGCCGGTCAGCAACTGCAGCCTGCCGAATCGGACGCAACAGCTTGTGGAGATCCAATGTACGGCCGGCTACGACGGAGGTCTGCCGCAGATGTTCGTGCTGGAGCTGATCTCGAAGCGGACCGGCACGCGGAGGTAAGCAGCATCAAGGCTCGTGTACGCCTGTGTTAAGCATTTGAGCGCATTCGGGATTTCTTCTATTTTGAAGCATGCAATCCAAGCATGCTCTGTTTTCCACGTGTTTCAACCATTTTTGTATTAATGGTAGTTACTTCATTTGGTTCTTTCTTCAAACCAGATAAAAAGAAATTTAGACATTATTGCTTCTATTCTAACAGGTATTCAGGTAATAACATAAGCTAAGTAACATAAACTAAGTTTTTATCTTTTGAAAAATAAAAGAATTCGAAGCTCCAACACAATAATTCATTTTGGATGGTTGTTCATTTGCACTGGATTAAGGCATACAATCAAAATTTTGCAAATCTATTTCAAGAAGTTCAAAAATGCAATTTTTTACAACAATTTCAAGGATGTCAGTCGTAACGAAAGTTGTAGGTTGATCCATATTAAAGTTATTAGATATAAAACTCAATAAAAATTGTGGAAAGAAGAAGCACACAAAAGTTTAAAGTTGGTTAGTTCATGTTCATTATACATGTATTATGTAGTTTTTATGCAAAGCACAAATACAATACATGCAATATGAATCCCAAAGATACATTACTTTAAAGAAATTCGTATAATTATCTATTGTTTCATACAATTTTGTTGAGTTCTGAGGATGTGTTTTTCACTACTTGGGGATGACCAAAAACATTAAAATTTTTTAACTAGCTTCATCATTTTTGTATGAAATCAATTTTTAAATACACCACGTATTCCCATGTCTTAAATCAACTAACTACTAGATTTATTTACTTTATTTTTCAAGGAATGTTTCTTGAAAGGTTTGCATAAAACAACTTTAGATAATTAAACCATGTTTTCCAATGGCATGGCATTTTATGCTACTTCTCTTCGATATAAATCAACCTAGTCCATCGTATCTATGGGCAGTTTATATCTAATGGTTTCCGTTATAATAAACTCGTAAATAAGAGTTCTAATCCTTACTTTAAACCATCGGTATAAATATCACTAATATTAAATTTTCTTCTTCAATTCGTTCTTTTCCCGGCAGGTTTAATTTTTCCAACAAAAACGAACCATTCTTCGTGCTCGATCGATTGGAAAAACTGAGCGCCCTCATGACGCTCGAGAACAACTCGCTGTCCTGCGTGGTCTATGCACTGAATCAAAAGGGCCGCAGCACACCTGTGCTAATACAGGACTTTGAGATTGGTCGCATCCAGCCATATCGAGCCGGTAAGTACACCGTGCTGTACTCCCCATCGCACGCACGCCAGACTTGGCGCTATATGGATTTTGTTTTTCCACCCACGACCCACTGCCGGCGAGTCCCGCAGCGCCCAATCGACCAAACGCGCCTTCAATAAATGCCACTTTCTCACTCTCGTTCTCTTTCCGTCCCGGCAGAGACGAAACGAGTGGACGCGCTCGAGTGGCTTCCGATTGCCGGCGGTATTCTGCTTACCGTCATAATATTGGCTCTATCAATTTCAACCAAAACATACCTCACCCGGTGGTGCTGGCAGTACGGCCGATGGTGTGGCTGCTGGCCACGAGCGACCGGTAGCGAGACGAAACGGGGCGACCCGAACGGCAAAAGTGAGCATCAGACGCACAACATACTCCGGGCGGACGAGTTCGAATGTGGGACGCACTGCTTGAAGGTAAGCTCCGAAAACGCCCACCCGAACACCCCAATCCCGGGGGGAAGGCTTTCCGATTTTTTATTTATTCACCTTTCCAATCAAATACACACTCATGTGGGCAGGCAGCTTGATGTTTGATTTTCTTCCCGCGCAAAAATTCAATCCGCTCCATGCGAAATGGTATGGCCACCAATCGTGAACCATGACGAAACTGCCACCGCATGCCTCCCAGAATGGGCTTCCTTCATCAGAACGAGTGCCATAATAATTAGCTATCAATTACTTTTCTCCCTCCGTCCGACAGCTGAAAAACGTGCAGATGCTTCGGCGGCACAGTTCCCGGAAGAAAAATACTTCGAAGGATTCCAACGATGATGAACCGGAACCGGACGTCATACCGGCGCAGTTTAACATAGGTAAGACCGGGTAGGGCGTCGGCAGGTAGGAACCGTGATTGAGAAGACTTTAAAATTGGCCTACTGCGTCGTGATAAATGAAACCGCCTGCAACATGTTTCTGGGATGTAATTTATATTTTTGCTTAAGTGGTTTATGTTCACTAACAGTGTTCTCCAAACAATGTTTTTCCATGAATTTTTATTTAAGTTTTGTTACTCCTTGAACGTAGCGCATTGGATAAAACTTACGCACCATTATCGAAAAACACATGCAAATTAAGGATTTAATACCAACCTTATTGGAAATACCAGCTTTAAAAACGTTTTTTGTAATTCCTGAAATTCCAGGAACCAACAATTCCGTTTTGGATACCCTGGCTTAGCAAAAATCCTCAGAGATATAAATGAAACACATTGCATGGGAAATGAAGCTTTGCATACGAAAAGTTTTGCGTTGTAAAATTGTTTTAATAATTCATGTTCATCGAAGAGCAACGAATGAAACGTTATTAATAGCCAAAAACTTTCGGATTTTTCATTTAAAAAGAGTTATGAAGAAAGTGAGCTGAAAGCCAGATAGTTGGCAGCCTGAAACTGTTTTATTTTTATGCCACAATTGCCACAATGTTGTTCAAATCAAATCATTGTGATACATTCATAGAATTTTGATTTCCTGGTATACTAGTACAGCTCGGAAAATGTTTTCAATGGATTATTATTATTTTTCTCATGAAATCGAGTCAATGAAATATGCGATCGTTAGTTATAAGAATTATTTGTTTTTTATTACAGTCACTTTCGTTCGCATAATGAATCCTGTATATTTGATTTGGATGTCTCTCACTAACCCAAGTAATTTGTTTCTATTTTCAAATTATACATTACAGTTTCTGCTTCACCGTTGCTTTCAACGCCTCAGCACAACGAAACTACAGTAAAGGTATATCGAAAATATATCGATTCAAACTATTCCCAGTCTTACACTTTCCTATATTCATCTTTTTCTTCAAGGATTCCCTACGGTACGGAGCCTTTTCACCCGCACCCATATCATATCAGGCGAGTACGGTCGTGTTGGCGAATCACGACACGAACTATCACACATCGATAACGGCCGAGCTGCAGCAAGGGCCGGTCGCTTCCATACCTCCCGCACCATCCCTGGAGGCGCTCGAGTACCGGGCGCAAGGCAGCATCGTTGGGATTCTGCCCTCGACGAGATCCGGTCTCGGTCCCGGTCCGGGCAGCTCCGAGCTCGATATCAACGTGATCAAGGACCGGTTGCTGACGACACGCGTGCCCGAAAGCTGCGTTTGACGTGCAGCTGCACATCGCT
>KE525093.1:212995-229927 GCA_000441895.2 Anopheles sinensis | reverse complement strand
ACCTCTACCTAGGTGCTTATCTTGCGTGATGTTGGCGACAATGTGTGCTTTACTTTAAGCCTGAACATGGTTCAAAAACCCGTCCCCCGGTACTTGACATGACGCCTTCCAATCAACAGCGGCCTCTCGCCATTCGTAGTGGGTTCAACAACCAACAAACCACGCGATGGACGATAAAACGAAACTAAACAACGCCTCCGGGTCACTGGAAAAATTGGGGCTATGGGGTGGGAAAACTCATCGCCAACTCACGGGAAAATCAACTACACATCTTCATCCGCTGGCCGATTCAATAGAACTAATTGCCCGAGGCTTCAGACGGACGGCTTTCGCGCGAAAGGATACGCCACTTGTCGCCCGCCCTGAGGGGCTTAGGCCTGCTTGAAAGTTTTCCTTAATTAGATCGCGTGTACAAGTGGGTGTATTTAGTAGCGTTGGAGGCCGAGGCTCGAAAGGGGGCGAAAAAAACGAGCTTGTTGGTATTTTTTCCGTCTTTTTAAAACAAGCCGCGGAACCGGATTTCGAAGCAGGTAGATGCTGATAAGAATATTGTCGCAGCCATGGAAGCACACACCAACCCATGAAGCCACACTTCTACCGACTGACGTTGTTGCTGACGACGTAAATCAAAAGGGTTTTTCCTCTCCGTTTGCGAGCGATGAAGAACTCCGGGGTTTTTATTTTCCGGTTTTGTATACACTTTTGTTCGTACTGCGAACGAATGGAAGCGAATGGTGTTTCCGGCGGGTTTGACTTATGGTTCTTTCGGACGCCTCGCCATGTTCGTTCGACGTGTGCGGCCACTTTTGCACAATCGACACTCACTAAATTGTTCGCTGCAGCAATCACACATCGTACATCATCGACCGCAAGCAAAAGTGCCAGCACATTGGGACACAGATTCCCATGAAATTTTCCCACCAATTTTAAAGTTTTAGAATGATTTTTTGGAGAGATTTTCCAGCTTTCGTTGTGGTGGCAAACTATTTCCGGGTTCTCAATTTTAAAATTTTGTACTGAGGAAAGTTTATCTAATCTAAAAGATAAAAATATAATAGATTGGAAGCTATAGATTTATTTATCTTTGTAATAATCAATACCTTTTCGTGATGTGGTGAAAACATACCATAACTGAAGACAGTTTCTCTAGAATAATACCCTAGGCTTTAAATTTAAAGGGTCGTTACATTAGTTTACGAACCATTCACACGCATTCCTACAACCCTCTTCAAATAGGTACGTTTGCAAACGAAAACATTTTCTGGGTTCCGGGTGTTTGCTGGAAGAGGGGTTAACTTGTTTTTACAAAACACCCAAAACAATATGATGGATGAAACTCGACAACGAAACGTAATCCCTACAGTTTGACGCGTTTTGTTTCACATTCCCTGTTCTGCTATTTATTTTTCTTAATACGCATGTTACTCCGCTCTGATTTAGGGGACAGTTTTATGGAAATGGCGCGTTTTGTGTTTTTCAACCGAAAATAAAAACCAACCCAAGACATAATGGAAAAACTGAGCAGGATGACGGTTATGTATGTGGTGCGATTTTTAAGACGGACTTTTTAACACCTTCCCCACCGAGGGTGCTATTTCGGGGTGGAGGTAATGGTGATAATTCCTCGCGAAAGGGAAGAAAAATAACACACAAACCATAATGAAGGCGTTTGCATGGATGAAAGAAATGCGTTGCGGTGCGGTAAGTGATGGAGGAAGGGCTACCCGGGAAAAACGGGCAGGTGAAATAACACAGATATGGCAACGCGTCGCTGCTGTAGAACAGGTGAAAAATGATATCCACGAAAGAAAAAACATATCGATAAGAAAATGAAAACAAACGGAACCGTTGTGCAAATGCAAAAGAAAACTCGAGATGACTTTATTCCTTTACGCTGGCAACGAATAAAAAGCAATCCCTCACTGACAGCTGGTCGGAGGCATGGCCTAGAAGTCGGATGGTGAGTGTGTAAGAAGTGGCCAAAGTAGAAAAACAAGCACTAAAACAGCACGTTAGTCGAACGGGCCGCGGAGGAAATAGGGAAACAGTTTTGCTAAGAAGTGTTAAAGAAATCTCGTAAATATTAGCCGGTAAAGTTTGTTCGCACGAATCGATGCTCGAAACTGAACGGGAAGCAAGCGAGAAGAATGGAACGGTATGTATGGCACACACACTAAGCATTAACTGAGGAACTTAGAAGAAGAAAATGGAGGAAAAAACAGTCCTCCTAGGGAACGAAAGCTAACGAAGAAAAAGTTGTTCAATAAGTTTGGGGAGAAAGAAAGATTTTCCGTTCCACCAGAGAGGATTTCCTTTTCCGCGTGGATGTTTTTCGCACATCGAATGTTTTTCAGCGAGGACACGAAAGGAAAGCACGAAGGAAAGGAACAACATATAACATAAAGGAAAACAACAAACACACCGAATGAACAAGAAGGAAAAGCGTGGAGCAAAAGAGGAAAGACACACAAAATCCAATGGTAAACTTTAAAACAAAGAGACAAATCATCCCGAACTGCTCGAAGTCACAAAGTTCGCACCAAAGTTTCCAACCGAAGGCAGCCCAAATCGCGTACTGGTGGTGGTGATGGTGGTGATTTTGAAGGTGGAGGTGTTTAAAACGCGCGAGCAACTTAATACCATCGAGCCAATTGGCACGGGATATCGGCCACGGCCGTTTGAAGTGTTTGGTTTGCTTTTTCCATTTCGAAAGTTGCTTTCCACGTGGGAAACAACTGTCCGCCGGGGTGTGGAATGGTGTTTTTGGTTTGCCAGCACAACTTCACCAACGTCCGAGTCCACCATCACGCCCACATCTCGGACCTCTCGGTGGAAGGAAGGAACATTTCGAGCGGCTCGGGACGATCGCAAAACGCTATATGCTGTTATTGTGGTTTAGTGGAAACTTACCGACGCAAGGATTATGGTTAACAACGCTAAATATTTTATCACATCTACGCTTCATGTGATTATTCGGGCAGATGCAGCCGAACATCGGCGATAATCTCAGATTAGTCCACGCCTCGTAGCACAAATCCCTGTTGAATATACGATATAATTAAAGAAACACGGTTGAGTGATCGAACGCAGTGCTGGTTCGGTGTGTTCCGTTTTCGATGTGGGCGCCGCACCACGGTCTCATCGGAGCCGTGGCGTTCGGAACGGGTCTCGGTTTTCAGGCATGGAGTTGGCTTGGGTTTTCACTGCACATACACTTCATATCGCGGAGGACGCTGGCAACGTTCAATGCCAAGCGATGCGTTTTGTTTGCAATGGAGATGGAGTTGGAGAAACACAGGCTTTATAGAATTTGAACTGAATTCGATTATTTAAATTATGATATCTTTGAACTAATTTCACATTAGAAATTAGTTGTGAAATTCATCAAATAATGATCATTGAAAAAAAATTGACCGATGAATTGATCAGATAAAATAATATAAAAAGCTACATTTTAGTCTGTATGTTTTTGTATGCCTTTTAACAGTTTTCTGAAATCGTATTCAAACAATGCTTTAAACAAGGTTAAATAAACTCTTACAAAATATTGACGGTCCTTAATTCATCCTTTGAATTTATAGCATTAAAAATTTAAATCAGCAATACTTTGAATTTGTTGACTAAATTTTAGAACACAGTCCCGTTAAAAAGTTATTTTTCTGATTAAGTAGCCCGAAAGGAGAGAAACATCAACTCAAATTGAATATGAAATTAATCATTGCGGATTGTTCTTCTTCTAATTTCTTTAAACTGTCTAATTTACTCAAAGATGAAACTTAACAAACTCAAAGATGAAACACTGATCACGACAAGTTGTTGACTTTCAAACTCATCCTACAAAATCTGAAATTAACTATTTGGTTCCTTTCTTCTCTCCAAAATGCCTGAGTTCCTCCAACTTCCCAGTATGTTGCTCCTTTTATTTTCTTTTCTATTTCAACCGACACGCCACCAACCCATACCTATCTTCCATGCGGCACTTGTTTTCCCGCACTTTGCAGTGTTGTTTGAAATCTTCGAACAATTTTATGCACTTTCGCTCCTGCTGGCACACGGACAGTGCATGGTTGCACGTCGGCAATGCATCCACCGGGTAGGGGTCTTTTTCTGCAAAGATAAGGAGGAGAAGCGGGACGGGGCAAGAAGAAAGCAGAGATAGAGAGAGAGAGAGAGAGAGAGTGAGAGAAGGGATGGGTGGAATGAGTGGAGAGAATGATAAAAATAGGTTAGTTGAGTTAGTACCGATGAGCGGAAAATATGACTAAATAAATCCCTCACACAGCCCAAGCCTTCCCTTCCGTTTGTCGATGTTTGGAAAATGTCCGTCCGGAGAGCGGAAGGCTAAGATTTTTATATTTCTGCTTCATAAGAAATTCATTAATACCAACGACCGTCCAGTTCGTTCCGTGAAGGGGCCGTTTGTCCACAGCACATGTCACCGATTCCGACGCTCCAATCGAAGCTTTGGATCCTTATGTCCTCCGTTTGAGTGTGTGTTTGGTTCGATGTCTTAGAAAGAATATCAGAAAAGCAGCTCCTTCCCGGAGAGCCCGGAGAGCCTGGTGTCCTGATTTGCATAATGTTTGCCACCCATGTTTTCTACCGATTGCTTCGACGGACCGTACAGGACACATGTTTTCGGTGCATGGATAGGTTTTACGAGTTCAAACAATCGATCGACCATCTAGAAGGGAAGAGGAAAAACTTCCATACGCCAGATCGGCCAGACGTTGGGAACGTCGTCTTGGACGCTGGCATGGTTTTCCTTCAACGAACGTGGATTGTTTGAACGACTCAAGGAGGGCATTCCGTTCGAACGGACTCCTCTCGTTTGGGACTGCTACGTTCTATTGATATTAAAGATGTTTAGCAGTTTGTAGTGCGCTCTTGGAAGTGCTCTTTACTCTTCGCAATGGGATCACGAGTGCCAATCTCCAGTGCCTCAACCGGTTCGACTCGTCCCGGCTCGTGGAAAAGCGATCTCGATTTGCATGCCGTCTGTGCCCGGTCGGTGTCCCAGATGCATGACATGCATACGATGAATCGAATCACTGGTAACAAGTAGCCCGGGGTGGATGTTTTCTTATAACATTTTTTACGATTTGTTCCTTTCTCCGTAAAGATATGCAATGCGGTTGCATTGTGGTCTGATGAGGTTTAAACAAATATGCTTCTTCAAAGAGGGTCTGGGAAAGCTGAAAAATAGGTAACAAAAGCAACAATCTCGCGGCTTCAAAACTATTTCTGCCTCGTTCTATACGTTGAAATAAATAATAGTTTAAATAGTATTTATACTAATATTCACTTTGAAAACGAAAAATTCAACTTTATGGTATGTAAGATAATACTTATAGCGTTATAATTAATTCTAGGTACATAACATGTACTTCGACTTGTGTAAAACTTCATACGAACTGCATGCGAACCCCCACTAAGTGCCACGTTGTTTTTGTTTCCGGAACATCCAATGCGATTGTGGAGGAAAACATTCAACCATCACACACCCGGAAGCCCATTTGGTCTGGTCCGATTATTTTCAAACAATAAAACCCTTTTTCTTTGGAATGAAGAAACAGGCTCGCATCGCTTTCCGTGCTCCTGGGGGTCTGCATTTTTTGTCGCATCACCGCACTTGGGACGGGAAAAACGGTGAACCGAACGGGGAAGTCTTTCGAAAAATGCACTTCCGGCGTTCGTTCGAACTCTCTGCAAAGTGGAGTCAAACAAAAGAAATCGACCCGAGCGTTGTTCTTTCCGCTTACCTGTGCAGGAGTGTGCATGCACAATCCGCTTTGGGGATTTTTCCGGTTTTTCTCCCTCCCCCACCACCGCCCCCTCCCGCACCACCTCCTGCTGCTGTTGCGGTTTCTTTTCTTTCCAACCCAGCGGAGGAGATTGCAGTCCCCGTGCAGCTGTTATTTGCAATAAATTTCTGCTTGAAGTAATTTACTATGCAATCTGTTCACTAGTCGCCGTCATCCGGTGTGGTTGTGATGTTTTTTGACCCCGCGTTCCCTACCCTTCCCCCCGCCGGCGAGGAGGGTACCGTGTCTTGGCGAGCGCATTTTATTACTCCCGACGTGTGGTCGAGGAGTGCCTAACATTCCTGCGTTCGTCGTTCGAAAACGAGTGGGGAGAAAAGTCTTTCGGACGGAATCTGTGCCCTCAAACGTCCTCTCAAACCGGGAAAACGACGACGATTGGCCCCGTACGGTACGGCAGCGTATCGGGTCAGCACGATGATGAAAGCTCCCGGGCGAACAAAGCAATCTTTCATACATTTCCGCCGGCGAGGGCGATTTGCTTCCACAATGGCACCGTTCCGCGGGCCAAACTCGACCGTCGGCTAACGATGGCGGATCGCTGGGACGATAATAGCAGCATAAAAGTAATCATATAACGAAAAGGGAAATTTGTTCAAGCACGATTAAACAGTGCACACGCGTCCGGTTTGCTCGGGGTTTCCTCGGGAGGATGTGCACCGAAGACACTAAAATAACAATAAGCGTGCAAAGTGAGCGAGCCCTCCAAAATGGAGCCCCCGATGGATGCTGAAATGGTACGACTTCCCGTCCATTTTGGTACGACTTTGAACAAAGAGACTGTTTGAGCGTGTCGTTTTTCATGCCTTCCCAACTGGACGGACGGAAGATGGACGGCGTATCCTTTCGGTTGTTTGATTTGTGAAGTCATGGGTTTTCTTTTTCAACGGGCCATTTAGATTCTAACCATTCCGAGATTGGTTCAATTCAAATTGAGATTTATCTTTTGTTAAAGCAGCATCGTAGGGATTACAATATTGTTCGTTTAGCTCACTAAGAGGTCATCAGCAGTATTCAAATATCTGAATGAAAAGGAATTAAATACAAGATTGAACATTAAACTAGCTAAGTAAATACCATTGTGTGCAAACATACAATTCTTATTAAAAAATTAAAGCAATTTTCCGTGTTTTGCATGCAAGGTATTTTCCTCGCTTGGCAAATTTTTGAAAGAAGCTTAAGTCTGCTGAATGCACGCCTAATAAGGCGATGGCAAAAATCCCGTTAAAATAGGTAAAGTTCGACTTTAATGGCCAACCAGGACCAGCGGGAAGAACCATCGCGTTTTACTGCACCCAATACGGTCGGGTGCAAAGTGGGCACCATAAAATCGCATTTCTTGGCGCAAAGTTAAATGCGGACGTCTCGAGCTCACGGTGCGGACGGAGCACGATTGAAGAGCGCAGGCAATAAAAGCTTTTTCGCTGCTCTTAACAAACGTCCCGTACGTGTTGTCTTCCTAGGGAAAAGCTCTACTGGTTCCAACTTCTTGGCGTTCGGTGACATCGTGCCCTTACCCTCATGAAAAAAGGGGTCCTCCAGCGCAGAGCGGTCTCTTCGAGGACCCTCCGAGTGCAGTCGGGGAATACTGTATCGAATCCCATCACGTCCCGGTTGACACTAATGCCTCTTAGTCGCATGTGAGCGGGTTTGCGTGTAGGACAAGTGCAATAAACAGGAGCTCATTCACACATTGTCGTTGGGGAGGAATCTCCGGTTGTGGTTTGGAAAAGAAAACACACATCCTGAAATGCTCCCTTTGAAAAGATATTAAGGAAGCAACGGGTGTCAGCATGTTTCGTTAATTATTTTTCTCGCCTCTTCTCAACCTGCCCGGTCTGGGATGCTGCAACACGAAAGCACCAAGTGCACATTTACTTTTCCGGGTCACCACATCACTTCCCCTCATCGGAATCGGCATCGTTGGCGCGAAGAAAGAAAGGTACCTTTTAAAAAACTTCCGCCATCCGCAAAGGTCTTGTTCAATTGAGGTTCCTCGCGCATTCCACCGTTAGGTCGGGTTGAACTGAACGTGATTTGAATTTGCACGCTGCACACTGTCCTTGGAAGATCTGGCCCTCTCCTAGAGCATATGGCGAAGGAACTGCTGCCACGCTGCCCTAAACGCGCACGGGAGAGCAATAAATTGGAGCGAAAAAATTATGCTACCAGCGCGAATGTGGCTTCGCTTCGCAAACCAATTCGTTTCCGGGTTTTCCTTAAAAGGTTTCTTTTCCATTACTTGCAGCGAGAAAAGAATGCGAGTGTCCTTTATTCAGCATGGATGTGTTTGCCTACCCTTATTGTATCATTATAATGTTTAAATAGGGACTATGATGCTAATTTATGACAATTATAAATATGGAAAAGTGATTTATATCATATTCAGTTCCTGTGTTTGATTGTGATGAAGATATGTTTCTGAAATAATTGTTTCAATGTTTTCTGGAATAATTTTCGGAATTTCTCAGACATTGTGATGTTTACATAAATTTTTATAAAATTTCCATAAATATTCATGTAGTTAAATTTCAGAACAGTCTTCGGTATGTAATCAGAAAGAATTTTCTTTTATTCCCCAATTTTTTTTCCATTACTCACACAAATTCTCCTGCCAAAATCTTAGCTTACTTCAGTTGCATATTAGCACAAAACCATGGTGACATCGATGGAAAACCAGAGTCGACTACCACAACCAAGCCCTAAGTAAAGACAAAACTTGCAATCGTAATTTTCCCCCGTCTGGTTGCATTCGAAAATGTGACAAGTTCAAGAGAAGTGTGATTCCTTCGGGAAAACCGGAAGCTTCGCTGGCAACCAAAAGCAGTACGCGGTGTCCAATCGGCCGTCAAACGACGCCCAGAACCACCCTCCCATTTCTCCCGTTTTCTTACACTGATGAAGAACTATGAAAACTTTTGTAAGCCAATGTGAAGTCTTCCTGAGTGGAGGCAAGTGGGAGAAAGAGTTGAAACTTACAGGCTTTCCGTTCGCCACCGGTTGATCCGACCAGAGCCGTGTAAAACAGCGTAATTTTGTAACGCTGATCGATTCGAGAAGATAACCAGAGCCGGAGCTTTCGGAGCGGAGAACACGGTTACTTGAAGGTTCCTGGCATCGGAGTTGACGGGAAAGGATTACCCATTCTGTACCGAACATTCAGTGGCAGGATTCATGTAGGTATGTGTACGAGTATGCGTTTTTTTGTCCCGTCCTCCAACATTGCTCTTTACGATGCTCAGGCTTCCTTTTTTTCGGTTCTGGTTCGCCACCGGCTCGGAATGCCATCACCCCGAACCCATAATACGCTGTCATGTTCAGTCTACTCGTCAGTCAGCTTTTGAGAGCACCGAAAGAGTGGAAGACTTTCCTTTCAGTTTTCTCGCACCGTGAGAACCTTCCACTTCTTTCCAGTGCTTCCCCCTTGTCGGCGGAGAACTTTTTGTGAGCTCATAAATAAATTGTGCTGCCGTGATCCAGCTATCTTTTTTTAGTGTAGTAGGAGGACAACAGGAAATTATATGTTTTTCCAGTGTTTTTTATGCTTGCGATCTGCAGCGTAAAAAAATCCAAGATCGAATAGGGCAGTAACCGTAGAGAATAAAGCTCTCCTGAGAATTTGAGGATAATTTTGGAAGAAGTTTGTTCCGAACTTGCGTAAGTTAATACTTTAGACGTAAAATTACACTTTTCTAGATAATCGATTAGAAGTTGCTCTATGAACGATAAGTAATACGATGAATTGGAACAACAGATACGAATTCCAGAAATTGAAAATTATTACTTTACCCAGCACTTTCAGATCTTATGCAAAATATTTCGATAACTTTATTAGTAGTCATGGATTAATAATACTGTTCGAAATTTTTTTTTAAATATCTATTTACAGATCTTACAGCACATAAAAGCATTAGCTACACAAGATACACCCGAAAAATGAGGCTCTAACGATGCGAAAAATCAGTCAACTGGGTGCAACATTGTTGTAAGGTAATGAAGTCTCGAAATGCACTTAACAAATACAGCTGGCATCATCTTGGGAGCGCTCGAGCGTATCTGGGGATGCTTTTAAGAACAACAATTCTGTTGTTTTAACCTTTGACCAGCGACCGCGAACTACATTCAGCGTGCTTCATCCGCACGTCGCCGTGTGCTGCACATTTTCCACCACAGTTGACACCGACGATGAGTGAGTCCTCAGCATGGGCGTTCCTTGCTTGGGTGGAAAACTTTCCCGTTTGATGGCGCGTGTCACCAGCGTGCTGACGTCGCGTCGCTTCTGATGAGCAGATAATTAGATCTTTGAAAAGTCACTGCTAAACTACTTCCCAAGCGGTCCCAAGCTCTGGTTTGTTTGTCGCTCGGCTTTGAAGTGCGCGTTTGCTGGTCGGGTTGTCGAGGGAGAAACACCCTTTTCCCGCACACGGCGCGAGCTAACGGTGAGTGGCGGAAGTAATGACTACGGGCTCGATTTAGAACACTGACTTTAGTTACACCAAATTGAAAGGCTTGTAAAAGAAGACCTTCCATTTGCTCGGTAACATTTTTCAACCTAGGAAGTAAGCTACGAGCGCTTCAAATAGTTGAACGAAGCTGGATGGCAGACAGAAGAGGTTATTTCGGTAAGCAGTGTGCGGTTTTCAGTCACCAGATGAGAGCACCACTTGCATTGTTCGAAGCTCTCATAGTTGGATTCAATTAGTGGAAAGTTTTGTGGAACGAAAATGCATCAGTACATTCCTCCACTCGTATCAAATGCATTACGATCAAATTTGTAGTGCTTGAATTAAGTACTGCTTACGAACCGTGGTATTCGAAGGAGCTTCAAAGAACATTCATTAAAGGCCTGTTTTTTAATTGAATGCACATTTTTCCCTTCTTTTCACGGATCCTTGTCAAAATCCAAATCCTTAATCCCCTTATCCTCTTACATAGAGGCGTACATTTCCCTTAGGCTGTGAAAAAAAATGTGTTCAAACAAATTTAAACTCCATCAGGATTTCACCTCGAAGCATTCGCCTTTTTCCTAAAAACCCGTCACTTACCTTTCTTCGACACGAAGCCGCAAGGATGATCGAACAGGAAATCCCGAAAATAATTACAGTCCGGATCGATGCCCGGCTCCTTGCAGAGACAGGTGGGCCGGAAAAATGGAAACGCCTGCAGGGTCCGGAGTGCGGCCTGGCATTTCGTAACGGTGACGGTGCTGCAGGCGACTGGAAGAAAATAGGGGGATAGGAAACATTAGTGTGTTGATGATCGGTTAGGGATAGAAGGTTCGGTTTGATTATTTAATCATGTTTCCGCGTCTTACGCAGCGTTTATATTTTCTTTGCGGGCATGTTATTTTTTGTTCAAAGGATATACCTGTGCGAAGTTGAGAAAGATTGAAAAATAATTCATCGGAATCCGGGATGAAGAGGAGTTTTAAAATTGCGATGGTATGGATTAACTAGAAAATTAAAAGAAAAACATAACACTCTACCCCCGCACATACTCTTTTCAAGTTCCTCGAACGGTTTGAAACGATTTTTGTTCACTTTCCCGTTTGCACCTTTTGGCTCTGCTTTCCTTTTTTCAATCGATATATTCGCCTTTGGAAAAGGGAAGTGTCCCGTTATATTGACCCACTGTTTTTTCTATCCTTTTTCGAAACCTCATTTTTTTCCCTTCTTACCCTCTTATCGACCACTTTGTTGGCAACCCCAAATGTGTCAATGAATTTTTACGAGTGCTCCCCTGAAAAACTTTGGGGCTAGGTTCGGGCAGCTGAAAGGGAAGAAACGCGTTTTCAGTTCGGTGCCCTCCTTCGCTTCGTCTGCGGATTGAATTTTTGCGGTTTATCTTTTACCCGACACAGGTGGTAGAAAATGAAAATTTAATTCCTATTAAAAGCACTCCTCTCGGTCCACTCCAAGCTGTCAGGCCGAAGTTTTTCGTCTCCTTTTGCCGGACCGAACCAAAGAGTTGCTGGCGAAAGAAATCTCCGAAACGAGTTTGGCTTATTTTATCAATTACTCAGTTTTGTACGTTTCCGTTTGTCCCTGCAAAGGGAAATCCTTATTTTATTATCGGAGCTGTAAATGAATTTTTGGAACAAAACATACCTTCCTATCAGTTGCAAGGAGTGTATTTTGACAAAAAATATTTCTGTTCCTCTTTTTCACTCTACGACGGACTTGCCATTTAAGGTAATAAATAAAATGCTTCTACTCGTCCCAACATCGCTGAAGTGTTGGATGGACATTTTTATGAATAATTTATCTACTTCCGTTGGCCATTTTGCATAGTCTAGGCGAATGTCACTGAAGCTCTCTTCTTAGACGTACGGGTTTTCTTCGGTTTTTCATCTCTTATCCAACGAGTTCAAGCATAAATTGTGTACGACTTTCACCACGATGATCTTCGCCCTCTTGCGCTCCGAGTGAAAGTTGTTCTGCATTTTCCATTTTTTCATCTCCATTCAAAACATCTGAGACAGTGTGGGGACGGGAAAAATTGTTTCGTTCTGCTGAGTTTCTCTTGTTGCAAAGTGGTGGCAGCGGTCGAAAATAAAATGACCTCGAGAAGTACGTGACCAGCGAAAATTGTCGTGTCATCTAAGAAAAATAATACACCTGTTGTAGAGGGCCTTTCGTATTTATGGTTCATATTTTAAACGGAAATATCAAACCGACAGAATGAATATGATTCATTGCTAAACCCAATGCAGGACAGGGAATCATAATTATGTAGTCGAATGAGATTATTCATGTCACTTGTAATGAATTTTTACGCATATTCTTATTGCTGGTTATTTCAGAAACTCTTAATCTAATTATTAGCGTGTGTTCTTTTTTGCTTATAAAAGTCAAAGTGAATCCTTCATCGACCGAACGTAGAGGAGCGCTAAAAGGAACTGCTTGACTATGGAAGTCCAAAGTCACTTAATCAACTCCAGCGCTGGCAGGATGAAAAATGATATTTTTATCCTTTGCCCCTGCCGTATTCATATTATAATGCCATCATTTCCCTTTGCCGCGTTTCGAACACCCTGGCTACATTAAATTACGAGCGTGCAAAATTAGGGATCACCTCCACCGCCGCCACCACCATCAGTGGGATCGAAAACTACGTCAAACGTTCAACGGGCCTCGGTCAATATGCCCGACAGTTCATTACGTTTTTCCTTCGAGGAAGGAAAGAAACCGAAAAAATACCCCAACAAACAGTGACCTTCGGGTGGTCAGGGTTTTGGGACGGGTTGGATGAATGAAGTTTTGGTTAAGATTCCCTCCCACACACACACACACTTTCGACCCACGACCCCGAAAGGACATATGGTTGGGGCATTTTTCACTCAATCCTCACGACCTGCTCCTGCCTTGGGCCGGGAGCCTTGATTTTCCCACCGCAGGCGGGAAGGCAATTATCGGCCGATAATAAATTATTTACAAGCCATATTTATGAGCTACGGTTGGAGGGGTAGGACAAGCGGAGGTGAGGGGTGTTGCTGCCGTATTTCTAGATTGCGGTTTAAGAACCTGTTTGCTCGACCGCGCGCGTGTGTGTGTTCGTAGCATGGCGTGGCACGAATGGAGGGCAGCTGGAAGGTTTCACTTTATTTCGTGTCTTTCTCTTACTTTTTTCCATCGACGAAATATATGTGCTCTTGAGTATGTATACGTTTCGCCATCGATGTGTAGCCTTTGAATAGTTTATGGGTCGGGCATGGACGTGGGAAAAAAGCTTTTCATCATACTTAGTGGGCGAAAGCGAAGTGGTATAGGACTTCCCTAGTGCTTTCCGTGCGCTGAAAGCGAGTGGGGGTGATTTTTTTCACCCATATTTTTATCGAATTATTGGGGAGGAAAATTCCATGAAATTTCATTTTTAAACATACTTAGAAATATGTTGCAATTTGGCCAGCCTCAAAAAATCTACTTCAAACACAAAACAAACTATTGTGATATTGAGTGATTTAGTTTCTGATTCTTCAAGTTTTAAGTTTTTCATTGTCTTTTCAATACTATTATCTTTACATTCTCAAATTTAGACGTTTTACTTGATTGTGGAAATGCTCCTACAATTAAATCGGTGGTGGTAACCAGATACAGCTCATGCAAGAGGAATGAAAATGTAAAAGCTTGTAGAACTGGCAACAATGGCAAGTTTCATGTACATTTCATTTCTCATTTGTTCATAAAAAGTAGAACGATTTGTCCAACGGCCAGCTAAGGGAACAAGCTGTGGAACTATGACGACGTCAAGCGGACGATCGAATAATTCTGAGCGACTGGCGAGGTAGCATTTTCTCAAGCGAGTCATAGTGAACTTGCGGGAAAACGGAAGGAACGTGTAATTATACTTTCACGACGACGTCTATTCGTTCTTTCCCTTTCGTGCCGTTTCAAGGTAAGCAACATCGTCCAACATGGCATTGAAGCCATGGTTTCGGCCAAAGAAAATGCCGTAGGCTTGGGCATACGGTTGATCCTTTTTGCGGAAACCGTACCGTCGGTTATCGGTTCGCGAAATCTACAACTGGAACGCTCGAACGGTGTTCGTGTCTGTTTGTGGCCAAGAAAAACAGCAGGATTCCTTTCCACGGGCCCCCTTTTCGAGGGACCGCCAAGGAAAGGCTACCATCAGAGCCTGGGGAAAGCATTTGATTTTCTTTTGATTTGGCTTTTCTACGCCTCGAAACGCCACCGTTTCGGAACAGGTTTGCCTTTTCCTATTTTTCTTTCTTTCCTTGCCTGGCACGATTGTTACCGCGTGAAGCCAAATGATCAACCACAACGATAGCGGGCGGTAATTTGCATGGATTTTGGATGGATCACCACCACAAGCACCGACCGACGCAGGAATGTGGCGGATTGGCCCTTTGCTGGTCGCCAATACCGTGCGGGTCGCACTCTCACTTTGCGGGTATACACGACGGTTGGAAGTCGTATCGATTAGCACGATTGTTTCGCGAAGTGGAACAAATATATGCTCACCGGTATGTTTGGTAGTTCAGTTGATATTCGGTGTCAGGACTGGCGTTTCGTAACCATTATCGGAAATCGGAACATTTTTCATTACGAAAAATACGCGATTGGTAATAATCGCGAACGGAAGGGTAGTGGTTTAACTGGAGTGTGATGATTTTTGATAAATTATACAAGTTTTAGTTATATTGTTTTTATTTTATTTTTAAAGTATAAAACTATTGTAGAGTGGTACAATAAACCATTAAGAAAAGCATTCAAACATCTAGCTAACTCATATTGATTAAATTTGCTGAAATTCATCACTACAATTCGGTTGAAAATATTTTCACCCGTTTTTAGATAAGGACTCCACTAGCTAACCGCTCAAAAATGCACTTCGCCTCACCGCAGTAATAAGGCCGTAAAATATGTTTGTAATTGTGGGCTAACGAAAACTAGTTCATAAAATCACTCCGTCCATAAAAGCAGTGCGCATTTATCTCGCACCATCGTTGGCCAGCTTAATCGATGTCATTAATTTTGCCCTGACCGAAATTAACCCTTCTCAAAGCGGCAACCCTGGGCTGGGTAGTTCGGTTGCAGGCAATACCGGGGTGAAGTACCACTAACCTAGCCTGTAATCGGATTGCCTTTAGCCCTCACCCCGAGCCCCAACTTAGCCGACTGTTTTTTGTTTTGTGGGACCAAAAAATTGTCCCACAAACCTCTAGCCGAAGACTCATGAAAACATTACCACAACGCAGCAAACTGGAGCCGTTCAGATTAGGTGCGCTTCTTGTTGTTGGGGGCAGAGGGTGAGCGAGGGTATGGGTTTATGGTTTCCAATACCGTCCGACAAACATTTGGATGGTAGAAGTGAACACAGTATGCCCCAAGGGAGAGGAGCTGGGGAGTGCTTTAAAACGGAAGTGTGCCATCAAACGTACGAAACTGCGTCGAGGGATTTTCGTGCTATCGAGTAAAGATTTGAGTTCTTTATGTTGAAGATAATGTTTTCACTAGAATCTTTTTAGGAAGACATTAGTCCCGTGTTTTGCTTGTCCATTTGAAATGTCATACTGTTTATTGATCAATTTGTCCTAAACCAGTTATTAAACAATTAGATAATCGATCGTTTTAATATTTCTTTTATTGCATTAACTATACAATGTCTTGTGAAGTTTTGTTTTGGAATTAAAAATACAATAATTTAATGTTTTTAGGCATTCGATTCCATCTTTTTATTCTTTCTTATATTGAAATCATCAAGAGTCATAATCTTTTGTAAGATGATGTTGTATTAAAATTAATTTGATGCTTATAATCCAAACCAACGAAAGGTAATAACTAACGAAAAGTAAAATAGTTTGAATCGTTTAAACATTTTTTATTGCTGCTTTAATTTTATTTCGCTTTCTTTTGGTGAAAATAAAATAATACCTATCGGTGTTTTAGCCACACGTTTCATTCCTTATTGGACCCAGATCATAATGCCACCCTCGAAATCCCGATTACAACCTGATTTTTATCGCAGATTGAGCCATCGTTTCATGGTTTTACTCGTGTTCGAATTCAAACACGGACGACGAAAGATCCTTTTTTTCCCCAGAAATGGACCGCCGTTCCGTCACGGTTCGCCGCTTGAGTGTCGCGTAAGCATTTTCTCTTTTCTACACCTGATAATATCTCAACTTAATGTACCGTTTATCTTCCACCGTGGGAAACTGGGAGGAAGGCGAGGAAAAGACGCTTATCGTAGTCCGCGCGTTTCCGATCGCACCCTCGTACGGTCCCAAGTGAGATGTTAAAAAGTAAGCTTAGTAAGGGAAGGCGAGAGGAAAAACAACGGTAATGCTGAACAGATGCCAAGACGTCACCCAAAGGAAAAGAACGAGAGGGAAGGAAACTCTCTAATACAGGTGTGCTAGTCCCTTGTCATCCCATTTGGTTGCTTGTCGGGAAGAAAAAGAATTCATGTTACCAACCAGCGCTTTTCCTATCTTTCCGGTGACTGGTCCTTCCATTCGTCATCCGCCAAACCAGCCTTCATTCGGCTTTCCCTTTTCCATCTGTTTTTCTGCTGGAAGACCATGGAATGGAATGGAAAGTGTGCGATATACAAAACAAAAAAAAAGTAGTGTGCTCCAAACGCCAAT
>KE525093.1:133607-189531 GCA_000441895.2 Anopheles sinensis | reverse complement strand
ATCTCGTCCATCTTCGGCCGGGAGTTTTGTGGTGGTTGTTCGAACCGATTCGGATGCTGGCGGTTCGAGTTCTGCGTTCGATAGTCTCGACGCCGTTTCTCTTCGACTGCTGATCCTCTTTCTTCTTCTGGTGCGCCCCCCTACGGTGAGTTCTGGGTGTTGAAATTTATGGCCACCATCCCATCGTCCGTCGCTGACCGCCATTAGTTGGCCGACGTTTGTGAAGAAGTCGTGTTTTTTTGGCGAAGCTTTGGGAGAGTTTCTGTGGATCGGGCAAACGGGCGTCACCAGGATTTTCGCTTACCTTAAGCCAGCTTCCAAACGACCTACCAACGACTGTGGATAACCCAGGAAAACGCTGGACCAAGTAACGATTGGCGAACGTCGGTGATCATCATTATTGTTATCGCGTAACTGCCTCTACAACCGCCATTTACGACGACTCCAAGCAATATCGATTGTCCGAACAGATAGTTCCCTTCTCGAACCTTCGTTTTTCCCGGTCACCGGGAAAAGTCACCAGAAACAGCGGAGTCGTCAAGACGATTAGCGCCATTTTCCCGCCGCCTTCAGCACACCACACCATCAAGACGGGGTCAATATTTGCCTGTCTCTCACACACACACAAACCCATCCCAGCTTGTCCAGAACAGGTTTCCCGACTGTTCCCGACCATTCGTGTCGATTCTGCATCAACTTCCCGTCTCGCCAAACGGTCCCACTATGGTTGGATTTGTGTGAGTCATCGGAACCAACTCCTGTTTGCTCGTCTAACATGTAACGGTTTGTGTTTGCCAAAGACTATCCACCACTACGTTTGTGGGTTTAAAGTAAACATTACCGTCCGCTAGTTGGGAAAGACGACCTCCCATGAAGACTTCGCGAGATCAGAGGGAGCAACTAAACGATGCTTTGATGATCTGGCACTACGTACAACTTTCCGTCCATCTGGGAGTAATTAGTGCGGCTCATGTTTCACGTGAGATTCACAAAATTAGCATTATAAAGCATAAAAGCAGAGAATCTGTGATGAAAACTTTTCCTTCGTTTGGTTTCCAAGGTAAGAAAAAATGTATCATAAATGAAAAGTACCAACCAAGTACCTCTTCAATGCTGTTGAAATAACCTTCGGCAATCTTCCAGCAACAATTAAAGAGCTTTTCTCTAGCCTAGAACGAATCAGACCAACGAGAAAAATACACCGAAACTTGACTTCCTCTCTAATAATCTTTTCCACCCCTCGGGGGAAATCGCTGAAGTTTATCGAATAACTCACCATAAAAAATTGATCTGCTTTTATGGGCCTAGGAAAAATTTCCCAACCCTCCCCGTCTGGGACTCGGGGATAGGAAAAGAGAGAGGTTGGATAGCAAAGTGCTGCAATAAATACTCGTGTCGCAGCTACATTTCGTTTCGATAAACGACGCGTGCCGAAATAAAGCGCCCGCTAGCGTAAGCTCAAAGGATTCACCGGCATCCATTTGCGAGGAAAAGTTCTGTGACATTCCCGGTGCGCTTCCGGCAAGCGATAATTCAGTGCGATCAGGAAGCACAAATAGACGTTTTGCCGTGCAACGCTCTTTGGTTAGATCGATGAGCTGAGTTCGGTTATCGGAAAACATTTTCCCGGGTCCAGCCAGAGCCCAATTGCGGCGAGTCAGCATGGATCTGTTTAGACATAATTTTCCTCGAAATGTCCACGAATTTGGCAACCGGGAGGATTTAGGCTTGGCTCAAGGACGAGCTTATTTAGCAACGGTAGGAAATGTTACCACGCATCGAAACGCTTCTTGCTCGCAACCGCCCTGGGAAAACTCGGTGTTATCATTTGCGTGATGAGTTTTCCTTGTCTTCTCTCCGCTCCCATGGTGCTTTCCTTTTTATTTTCACCGGCGAAAGGAAATACCCGTTGAGAATTGTGCAGATTTTACACAACCGCTGTGACCTGCGGTATCGCGAGCTGCATCGGCGCTCGTTTCTCGTGAACCGGTTCGTTGCCCGATGGAGGGAAAGGCCCTTTTCCTGTCACATACGGGCTCACTCTTCCAGCCCGGGGCTAGCAGTTAGCCATAAACCCGGGAAAAACATCCGCCACGGTTGGGGGGGTGGAATGGGAAAATTGAATCAAATTAATTAATTTTGAAATTTATGTGCTCATGTAGCTTTGCCGAACGAGACAAGGAAAAATACATCCATATATACATACACCACCCCCAAGCGTCTGGCCGGTCGACTCATGTGGGTGAGTGTGTGTGTGTGCCGTTGGTGAAAGGGTTTCACGCCAGCCCGGGTGGTGTCCTTACTCCCTGTTGGCGTTACGGTTGAGAGCTACTCGAAGCAGTAAGCCGACGCCTGAGGTGTCTTCAAAAGGCTCCTTTTGCCGCTAACTGGAGCAACCCAGGCGTCGGAGGATGGATTTCCCATGTCTCGTGCGGGCGAGCGAGCGCTCGAAACACTTGCACTGGATTAACTTTTATCATGCCCCCCTTACGTACACACACAGACACAGTCACACACATAAACACATGATATGTATCTCGCAACACCCGTTTTTCTCTTCTCCCCGTTGAATCAATTACGATAAATTACGTTACACTCATTTTCGTGCCGTGTTTCGTTTTTCTCTCCCTTTTATCCCACATCCACATCCACCATCCACCCTGGAAAACCCCTCATCCTTTCTCGGTGATAACCTCCGCATCATTCACCCTTCCCTGTAGATCATTACGGTACGCTTCGTATTAAGCATCGTGTCGTTTGGAGGAGCACGCCGCCCAGGAACAACGAAACAGCTGAGAGTAGATTGCCCGGGACAGAAAGTACCCCCGATGGTTTGTCATACCACGACGCCAGCTTCCATCGGGTTTGGGGGGAAAACGGAAGAGGATGGTAGGAAACGACATCATTTTTACGGAAGTGTGCTCAAATGGAATCAAATAAATTACGTTTTAATGTCGTACCGATGTAAACATACATTATTACGGTAGTTCCCGCTAGTATATCGCTTACAAGTACGCGCGTTCAATGTGTAGTCTTGTTTTTATTGTCATCTTGTTTCAACGATGTTTTCATAATTGAACACAATGTAACGATTTCCTGCCTTCAATTAAAAACTATATTGTGATGCTTTAAGTCAAGGAAAACTTACAAGTAAATTAAATAAAACAGAAAGGAATGCAAATCATTTTCAAATCATTTTCATATCTTATTTCTCTATTCCAGGACCTTTACCTTCATCCCTCTCAAACCCAACCACCCGTTGACCCAGCGTACAATTACCTTCGCCCCGCTCGGAACGCGAAAGAAAGCGGAAACGTCAAGCCAGAAGTTTCGTTTCCCGAGCGCATAAAACATTCATTGCACCAGACATTCTGTCTGTCAGTTGCTCAATTTTTAATCAGTTTTCGTATGCCACTTGCGAGTGAAAATGGTCGGTCCGTCTTTTTTCCCTGTTCGCTGTTGCGTTGGGCGGAAAATCAATTCGTGTCCTCGCAGTGCATCACCGTTTTGCCACCGGACGCACACTCATTCGACGTCAATCAGTCGTTTGATGGTAGTATTCATCAACCCAACGTCGTCCATCTAGCCAACGTAGGGATTGATTTATACGCTCAAGGGCCGATTTTCCGGACCTTAGCCAAGCCCACCCAAAAAACCCTCCCCCTTTTAACAAAATGATTTCGGTTTCTTTCGAAACATATTCGATCATTAAATAGTAATCAAAATATTTTTGTTGAATAATTCGTCCGCTTTGTTTAAATCCAAAACCCTAAAACAACGCTTTCCAATGGATCTAGGAGCGAGCTTCAATGTCAGATTGAATAAAAGTTTTCGCCATAGCACGCAAGGGCGTACTGTTGGAACTTGGTTCTATTGCGAGCCTTGACATTCTCCGAAGCGTTTCCCTGTCGTGTGCGCGTTTTGATTGGCAGCTGCAACCTGAAACCGTTCACAAAACGCCGGTAGATTTAACGGAAAGTTGGAACAAACAGGCGGTCCAGCATATTTTAATTATTTATGAAGTGCATGTAGAAACAAAAGCGATCTCAAAATTGATAGCTTAGTTTTAACATACGTTGGGAAAAAGAAGAAAATTCATAAACCAAACTCGTGATTCGTGTATTGTTTTTCCTAAAAGACCTTTGCACTTTCCTACGACTTGAAACAACCCTAATGGACAGCTCTCGGAAGGTAAATACATGTGTACGCTGTTTTAAAAGCAGCTGGCTTCGGCTGTTAAAATTTCGCTTCAGAGAAAGATGTAAGACCGGGTCTTGATGCTGTCATTTTCGATTTCCTTTTCAGAAGTAGCTTTCGGCGGTGCACCGGTCCGAAATGCTTGTACCGTCTAGCCATAATAAGGCTCGAGGCGATCGATTTCTTGGGAATGTTCACCACTCCACTTGCGATGGAGTTCACCGGCATCGGGCGCTTATGCCCGCGGCTTTCCTCCCCGCCACCCGAAGCTACGGGAAAATGAAGAGGTGAGACCCGAACATGTGTTTCCAACGCGTCCTTATCGAATCGAGAAAAACGAAGTCTTCTGTCGAAATACCCGCCGATTCGGACCGGTTTCGATAACCCTTTTCGCAATCGGCCACGGACATAGGTAAGCCTTTGAACATCGTGGAAAGCAGGGAAAAGCGCCTCCCCCCTTTAGCATTGTCTAATCGAGGACTTACGGTTCGGTTCTGCGCTCGATGGTCTGCTTTGCTGCTCGTTGTTTCGTCGACGCAACGAACTGTGTAAGCCGGAGGAAAAACCGAATTCTCCAGACTTGCTGCTCGATGTATCAATGTGCACCGCCCTTTTCCCCCTCTCAGTATGCTTTTTCCCGCCTCATCACAATGGGAGTCAGGCAATGCACCTGGCCCGGGACGCTCCATAGCTTGTGTCGGGTTTTTCTGGCAGCGAGAATCAATCCGACCCCAAACCGATCACTCCGGCTGATGGCAGCTTACGTGTGTTTGTTGCGTAATCTTTTCGCTTTGATCTTTTTCCGCCTTTCTGCACTTGCGAACCCTTCACTCCGTCTGTTGTGCCACCGGTTTTTTTTGCTTCTGCTATTTCTTGCCTACGCACGAGCTTTCCACTCCGATCACTGTTGCTCGCTTCGGGACGCGTTTGCGATTTTCCGGCTTTTGGGTTTGTGAAAGAAGGGCTTAGACGGGATTCCCGCTCGGAGCGAGATTCGGGGCCCGTCTTGGGACCCGTTATCCTGACACTTTGGAGCGATTATCGCTAAACATCGGGATTACTATGCCTCAAGTGAGCGGTCCTCTTGCGTGTGCCGTAAGACATACCGATGGGTTTTTCTTTTCCAGAAGCAAGCAACTTCGAGAAGGTATCTCCCGTCTTTCGGATGTGTTCACTCTGATAACGAACGTTCGAGAGCTCGAAAGGTATTCAACGAATGCCTCCCATTTGCCGGTTCAACATACCAGAAAGATCATCCCGAGTTTAAAGCACACCAACCTACCTTTAAAGGGGTGTCCGGAAAAATAATCATACACCTTCCATCATCCACTCGCAATGCCACATCGCCGTGGTATGAGAACCTTTAAAACATTAATTGAGTTACGAGTAAATTAGCACCACCCCGTCCCAAGAAAACCATTCCGGGCCGGCCGGGGATGCCAGTGTGATTCATTATCCTCCGACCGCCCATTTCGGTTCGCGTTAGCTCCCTCCACCCACCCCATGTTCCCGGAGAACCTTTTCACCTGGCCTCGGGGTCTTTCCCAAGTAATCAGCGTTGGCTCATGTTAAATTTACCGTGAATGCCGGGGTGATCTTTTGATGTTCCGCTGCCTTAGGAAGGAGGGTTGGGTTTCGATGAAGGAGTTTTAGGTGCATTGCGGCGCTGTGGAGTCCTCCGGCCTTTGATGGACTTTATGTGGTGACACTCAACAAAGTCCAAAAGTGCCGGACAACCAGCTCGTGACGTCTAGCGTCACCTCTGTGAAATATTCGATCGAATCTCGTGTGACTGAAAAGTGAAAAAAGTAGAGTCTTTTCATCGGGCAGACACTGACCCAAGAAACGCCACATTGATGCGGTTGTCTTTCAACCACACGCACTGTGCTCAGTGTTTTTCAGTCCTGTTGCAGTTTACGATCGATACAGTTGAATTATTTATTCACCATCGAGCCATTGACCTGGCGCACCACAGTTAGATTATTGATTTCAACTGAGAAAGTCTTCAGAAAGGTTGATGGAACCTATTTGTTCATCGAATAATGCTGCTCTAAAATTAAAGTTCCAGGAAACATTTTACTTTGAAGCACTTCAACTTATATATGTTTTAAAATATCGGGCGAAAATCAAACAAATAAAGTTCCGATGAGTGTTAAAAGTTTTCCTTGCTGCTAAATGATTTACTCTGGTGGATTATGGCTGAACATTAAATGCTACTAATCCAAGGACCTGTGTGTTTCCGCGTAGGAATTAATAAACTTCCACATTTTCGTGTTTCCTTCACCCATCGCAATTTTCCAATGGGTGATGTTTGTAAAATATAAATAATGTTTCGAAGCAGATTTAACAAAACTACGCTCTAACACCGTACAACTATAATTCCCATTAAAATGTATTTCCCGTTCATGAATCATGAGGATGCTAACGTTTCCGAGGAGGGATTAACAGCATCCTTCTGCTGCATCCTTGTGCTCGTCCACAGCTCAAATAGCTACAGCTGATTTCAGCGAGTGCTTACTGGCATCCTTAAACTTCGACAGGTGCTGATGGAAACTTTTCCTTTCCGATACTCGTTGCGGATTCTGGTTCGGGGAGCGAAAAACCGTTTCATAATTCATGCGTGAAATAGACGTGCCAGAACGGGGAGGGCATTTCGTCTGATGAGCTGTGGAAGACCAGCAAACGTTGTGGAAGACCAGAACAAGCAACGGTATTTCGTTAATCTTCAGCCCCAAGCGAGGGTCACGGGTCAGTTGGCGAGGCGAAGGGAGTAAAATAAATGATAACAGCAAAAAATACCGCATGCCGGTGGCGAAAATAAAAGGGAAATGCACGAAAGAACCATACATTCCGATGCAGAACAACGGACAGAGCGTCAGACACTGCACCAAATCACGTTTGATCCGATTAGCAGCACGGTTCTGCACACATACAACCGTCCAATATTAATGGAGCACAAGTGCAAGGTGGAGCACAATTTTCCACAACCGAAACATTGTACTGCGCGTTGCACTTTAGCCCATCGTCAAGCGGGAGTTGCGATAGGAGTAATGAGTTCCGGCCCTAGCGCTCCGGCTGACCCGTGGTTCCGCAGCGCACAAAGCGCTTACGAACAATAATAAATCCCATTTTAAAGTTTATCTCACCCCTCGCCACGGTGCCCGGTGACCTCGGCTTTTTCCACCAGGATCCCATTTTCCCACCAGGATCATCCTTTCGGTTCGGGTTCTGTTGCAGGAAATTGCAAAAAACAAACACGGCTTTTCAAAGTCGGAGTTGCGTTTCGCTACGGCTCGAACGTACCGAAGGATGGACTTCCGGGCCGGCGGCTGCAAGTACCGAACCGAATGCGACACCGCAAGGAGTTTTCCACAGGACACAGACCCGCCTGCACTCACACCTGCACTTTCCCCCAAGCCCAAGACTGCGAATGCTGCGAAGGAAGTGGCTTCAAGTGGAAAAGATTGTTGCCATTATTATCCTCCCATTGAATTTCTCCAAGGACCTTAACGCCGTGGGTCGACCGGAGCAGAACGAAAGCAGGATGCTTTTCCGGGTTGCATCGGAAGGCGAACAAGAGCGAAGCCAAACATCGTTCCTTCTCGAGCAGCTACGATGAGCTTAACACGGACCTCAACGGGGTCTGGTCGCTAAGTTTACTTTTTGGTAGCACAAATCATGCCCTGAGCTCCGAGAGGAAAAAAAACACAAGGAAAGAGCACAAGAACTAAAACTCTCCGGGGAAAAGCGGAGAAATAAATAAGAGAAGAAAAAACCCTTACAAACGAAAACATCCTTATCCTGCCTTGGCGTGAGATCACAGAGCCGGACAACGAAGAAGGTTGACCGTAAGAATTGTTTGGGAAATCGGAAAACTGCGACCATGGTTAACAGTGTTGGGAACGGAAAATAATGGAACGCCACGCCATGGAATGAAGTGGCTTCTCGAGAGGTTTTGGGGTGGACCTGTCCTCCGAAGCTGGACAAGTGTTTTATGGTGCCTTTTTATCCTCTTCTGTCAAGAATCAAAAGATTTTCTCGAGAATGAAAGTAGATGGTTCTGGTACGATAGTGGTTCGCTTTAGCGCCAAACAGACACAACGGGCTAAAACTAAACCATAAACCTAGTTCTCTAACCAAACGGGCAACGCTTGTGCTCCCGCAGGGATATTTGGTTATCGGTGTTCTATTTCTTGTCTTCCCGATCCGTTTGGAAGATTCCGCAACGTTAAGCTTCTCGACATCAACCATTCCGAGAGGAATCAATTTTCAATTCCCTTCTTCGGAAACGAGATTGTATTCCACCAGGAAGAGCAAGTGAAACTCAATCATTCTTCCACAGACGGGGCCGAAAAATCAATGCTCATCCTTGGCTGAGCATATTTATTACTTCAAATTTATTTCGAGCCTACGTAAACGGCTCTCGGATTTCCTTGCAATTTATTTCCTTTCCTACGAGGCAGCAACTTATCGACGGACGAACCTCGAAGGGCGTAATGAAACGCAGCCGTATCGATTCGAACCACCGAATTTCCCACCAAGCGTAGGGTGAGTGACCGAAAAGACGTACGAGCGAAGGGGGAGGTGTGGGCCTTTTGTCTTCTTTTCCTTTGGCAGGCGCGATTGAAGGCTGAGGCGATCGTTTATCATAGAAAATTTCGTTGCCGCCTCGAAAACGTCTCCACGCCGCTACCATCCAATGCCAATGTTGCTCGCAAAAGGATATTCGTCAATCGATATTTTCCACTGGAAGTTCATTGCGCTGGGCAGAAAAACAAAAAACTTACTCTTCAAACGGCACGCAACAGAATTCCGTCAGCTAATTCTTGGCTGCGTGTTGGCCACAACGAACCTCCCCGAACGGTGTGTCACGCGAGTTCTGGTGGATTTTCTTTTCCACTCTGTTTTCAAACTAATAATCCAAGCCCCTGATTGACAATCGCCCTGCGTTTTTGGTAACGATTCGTTTGGACGAAGGTTGATTGAGCTCTTTTTCAAAACCCGTTCAATTACGTGTAGGAATTAAACTTAAACTTGAAATCACAACCAATCAACACGGTTGAAGGTGGAAAATGATTGTCTGTCAACTAAAGATTCATTTCTGTCGATTAGACTAGCAACGAATCAAATGTCGATTAATAAATTGTAAATGTTTAAAGGTACATCTACTGGTAAGTCGCAAAATCACTGTCAAATGCTTATTTCTATGTCACCTGAACCGGTTGAAATCAATCCAACAGAGCGTTGTTCTCGTCAATTGAGACTCACCTGCAAATAAATAAAAAATAATCGATATTAGTCGCATTGTTGAGCATAAAATCTCTGGATAAATATTTTCAATTCCTATAAATCCCCCAGCAGCTAAAACAAACAGAACGGAATTTCACGCAAATATCTGCGCACAGGATCGGATATCAAAATAAACGCACTCATTTCCCAAATTATTCGCAATATGCACTTTAATCGAATCAATGATGTCCTTCAAACCGGCAGCTCCACCGGAAACGTTGTGAAAAATCGAAACCTCGCACCAGCCCCGTTTGCCGATTGGTTCACCGATTCGATTATTGCCGGTGTAATCAATGCACTGGCTCGAATTTTCCCCCACGGTTCCAACATGAAAATACGGCCTACGAACACGCGGTGAAACATTAATCACTGTACAGTACGATTTATGCACTCGACAAGAGAGAGCATAAAGCATCCGGTCGGGACCGCAGGCTCCCGGTTTCCAACAAGTGGAGGGAGCGAAAGGTGGAGAAAATGGGGAATTTATGTTGATAGAGTAACAGTTATCAATTGATTCAATTAATACTCCATCGATATGCCCTCCGACCTGGAGCAAGGATTCGTTGGATGCAGACGAGCTCCAAGCTCCAAAACGCATACTTGCCTTCGGGCGGGGGCGGAAAATTCGAAACACCAGGCAGTGGATTATGTCGATGTCCTGCGGTATGTTCCGGGTGCGTTTTCACTCCCACACCGACCCTCTCACACCCTTTCACCCTTCAGGAAATCGGCCCAGTTTTTTTTCTTCCTCCGGAAAAGCGACCTGCATACCGCCGCGAGGACGATTGTGATAAGCCATTCGCGGGCGAGGGATTTAATGCCGTAATCGAATGCAGACAGATATAATCACCCGATTATGGATGCCGGTTGCAACGCTCTAATGCAACGATCCCAACCAGTTCGTTCGAACGCAATTGATTGATTGATTGATGGGCTGATTGATGGCCGGATCGGAAGTACAACAACAGAACGGGCGTCGGCGATGGCCCTTCGAGCAGCTCCCCGGATTCTCCTGATTTTACGGCAGGTGATCTGATTCCAGCCGAAGTTGTCTGTTTGGAAAATTATGGCTCGAGCGACTCCGGACAATGCCGCTTTGCGAATGGAGAGCCTTTCCCAACCAAACGCGGCGGAAAGGCAGTTTATTTGTGAATCTAAAATACGCTAAGCCAACTACAGCCTCTCCGGAGTACCACCCCCTCGCATTCCTCCTTGTCTCCTCAAAGTCCGGATTTTGTTTGACTTCCCACGAGGATCGTCGTCGTTCGTCGAATCGGCTCGTTGCTGTATTCATAGAATTTCCATCCAGCGTTTCCACCATCCGAAAACGTTTCGAAGCGCGTACGGAATTCATTCCTTCCGCCCTTGCCACCAGTACCCACCCGCCTTCCCACTCCTCTCCCGCACGGTTGTTAATAAATAATAGACAATGATTGGAAGAGAAAACATCCGGGCCGTTTCGCTGCCAGGCTGGTGCGCTAGACTGCACACATATTTCGGTAGCTTGCTTGTTCGTCTTACAATATCCAAAATGATGCTCCATCATGAAGCGTAGTAGAGATGCTAGCCGATCGGCTTACACCATCCCACGAGATTATGTGCGGGCGAGCGATTGAGTGTGTTTGCTCAGAGTCTTACAACGTTCCCACCTGGTTAACGTTTTTGTGTTCGCCTATAGGAAGGGATTTTCCACCACCTGCTGCCGGAAGTAGGTAAGTTGGTGCCACACACAAACACAGAAATACACACAAACACTGAAGCCCACGGTGGCAGATGGTGAGTGAAAATTCGCACGTTCACATTCGAGACGTCAGTTTACGTCTTCATTGGATCGCTTTTGGGCGGAGGCAAAGTGGCGACTCTTCTCTTCCTTCGGGAAACATTCGCCGTTTTGGCAGCCTTTGGTGGCGACGACGTGGCGTTCGATGTGGAAAATCCTTTCCAACTTGAAATCCGTTGCTGCCATAAAGGGAAAACCGAGCGCCTCAAAAGAGGAACCAAGCGCGATTGAAAGAAAAAACCCGGCGCTGGAGATGGGCCGGAAACAATGACACTGCCTACCGATGAAGCTTATCGATGATCGTTCGATAGGAGGATGGCGAGGGCACAGACACACAAAAAAGTAAAGGTGATACAAGCTACGAAAAGGGCGTCATGCTCCGTGGAAGGGTGCCGAAGGAAGTGAGCTGACAAATTTGTGTCAAAGCTGATTCCGCGGAATGTCACCGCCGACACAAGCGACGCCTGCGACGTTCGATGGCGGAAATAGAAATCGATGGCTTGTTCCGGACGCTTTGCTTTATGACGATGTTGGCTTTTGAACGATCGTTTGCTTTCTTGTTGCTCGCTTTGTGTTTTTTGAAGCTAGGTGGTGGATTTTTGGAGCGTGCTTACAACCGTTACGGTCCCATAAACCATTCAAAAGGTAAACATGGATGAGAAAATGTCGCTTTGTCGGGGAAAGCCCTTGAAAACGGGAACCAGTCCAATTTTACGAAGGTTTCGGGAACGAATTTTCCCCAAAACCGAATGTCGATCTCTGATCTCCGGTCGATAATTCCATTTAACTTCAGCAGAAAGCCTCCCATCCCCTTCCACAGGGTGGAAATCCGTGAAAAACGGAGCGAAATCGGTGAGGGGAAACGGCGGCCCTCAAAAGCAAATTAACGAATCGAAAATCATGAATAGAATTCTTAGGACGCTTTGGGTTCCAGCTGGCGGCAAACTTCCCGCCGAACAGAGATGTTATCTTTTCCGTGTAAACGAGTGGAAATGGAGTTTTTCCCGCTCCTCCCAGCGCAACTCACACCAACACAGTTTGGCCACCATTTTCGGCGTTGGTTCGGAAAGATTTTTCTTCTGCTTTGAGGTTTCTTTTCCATCTCTTCCTTTCCCGGCGCGTTGCGGTCGGTCTTCACTCGTTTCCACTCGGGCCCAATTTCCACACTGATTAGCATTCATGACAGCGACCGCCCGGTTGAGGGCGTCGAAGATGGATCCATTTCAGTGCGCGCTGCCAGTTTTACCTTTTTTGTTTGTTAATTCGCTCGGAACTCCGTTCGTTCTCGGGAAATAAGTAGATTCCCCTCGCGGTGGGCCAGTTTTATTCGGGGCCTTCTGGAGCGTGACACGCTGTGATGATTGATCTGTCTGGTTCACGATGGTTCACCGATTGGCACCGGCCTTCGAAATGGCGACGATAAGGATGGCAACCGTTTCTTGGAAAATATTCATCGACGCAACACGTGCCGGTGCGAAAGCGTTTAATCGCAAGGACTGACAGATGATTTTTGGGAATTTGGTGGAGAAAGAAGCCATTTATTAAAGTAATTAATTTTCTCTGTTTTTGTTTTTGTTTTTAAAGTTCTATAAGATAGGGTATGGTTCATAGAAAAGAAATCTTATGGTTCATAGAAAGCAATAAGAGTTCATACATAAATTAATTTAAACATTTACTTCACTAACGATCATTAGTACAGCAATGTTTCCTTCCACTGGAACAATCATTCGAAAGTTGCATAAACCAGTTGTTTCTCGGAATGAATTGCTTCATATGCTTTCAACGTATCATTTCTTCCAATTTGAACAACTTCCTGCGGCCGGAGTGAATCATTTCTTATTCATGAACAAACTTCCGCATTTGATGATAATTGCGTTACGGGAGCCTTTTTCTCACTCTTTTTGTAATTTGAATTACTTCTCGGAATGAGTCGTTTCGCACGCGGACACATGGCAGCCGTTCCCAGGCTCAACGTCGCCGTCGAAATGGCGCTCTCACGGATCGAATCGAAGCCTCGGATCGGATCGACGGATGTGCCAATCCACCGCCTGGTTGGCGGCTTCTTATTGTTGTGCCGATCGGTGGTCAGCACACACAGTTTCCCACCACTAACTTACCACACACACACACGCATACGCACCGAGGAGCAAAGGTAAACGAACGAGAACCACACGTACACCGTTCCGGCGTGAGGGGGACGAAAACCCAAGAAACGCGACCATCGCTCCACCGTTGCTCATTCATCTCAAGCACCGTTTCGCTCATTAAAGCGTAATGAAGGAAGAGTTGGGCCTCGAACCGAAGGACGCCAAAACTGTTTGGGGGGAGGGGGGGGGACCGGAATTTCTGCTGCGTTCGTCGTAATTCTCGGAAATTGATTTTCTTCGTTTGCCCGCCCGTCCGGAACTGATGACACCCTTGTGGGCCAAAAGTCTTAGGAGAAAAGCGGAGAAGGAAAAAATAAACACACACACACGCATACAAGAGACAAGAAGCCGAGCGGGACTACCGGGTAATGATTTTCTTCGACCCCACGTTTCTGGTGCCCGAGTTAACCTTTTGGATCGTCGGATCCAAACCGATCCAGTACGAAGGTCCTTGCCGCGGAGCCAAGGATTGAATGTGTACAACACAGCATTATGAATAATTGAATACGGAACGATTCCGGTCGGGGGGTGGGTGCCCGAACTCGCCAAGCCAGCACGTGATTCTGGTAGATGTGGCCCTTTTTTTATTACACCGCCGAAACCACCCTTACGCTTCCCGACGTCGGGAAAGCCCTCGGAAAAGGCTCGGGAAAAGAAAACAAAAACAAAAAAGCGGATGAGCGTTAAGAATGGTTCAGGCAAGCTGTACCGTTTTCCCACCCCCATCTCCCACACCCAGTCGTAAGATCGGGGACGTATGGGATCCATTCCGGTGGAAAATCCTGACCTTGTCCGTCCGGTGTACGCTCTGTTTATTTTTATTGCGTGAACCCGACCTGTGGCCGGCGGAAGCAGGAAAAGCTACTCCCAAATAAACATCCGAACCGTTCAGGGCGACCAAGACTGCACCGTAACGGATCGCCCTCGAACCTCGAAAGTCCTTTCGCAGCTCGCAACAATCCGTTTGGTAGAGGTATCCGTTTTTTCCAACGAATTAATATTTGTATACTCTGTGTACGACTTTCACCGCACTGTTGCATCCAAACCGAACGCTGTGCGTACATTCCACGAACGAAATCTGTATCCCCGGTGAATATTTTGTTCAATTAGCTGATGAGCTGCTCTTGAGGTGTAAGCCTTTGTTGCGGTAATGAGTTTATTGCTTCCACACATACAATAAATATACACGCGAACTCAAAGTTCAGCGAGTTGGCGTAACGAGCATTCTTGCACGTGCAACGGGTCATATTTAACAAACAGTTACAGCAACTCCTGTTTTTCATTTAGGGAAACAAACATGGTTGGTAAACTTTTGTTCTCGTTTTCCTTGCGCCAGAAAATCGTTGCTCGGCGGGGCGTGGAAAGATAGCAGCGTGCTCGACTAATAGAACCGGAACGAAAGTTAAGCCAACATGTTAGCCCCGAGCGAACAGCTGAGGTTTGTGCTGTTTTGCTTAGTTTTTCCTACGCTGTTCTACTGTAGTTTGACTGTAGTTTAGCCAGACACAACTTCATAGCTAATAAGATAAAAGAAGGCCAAAGACCAGATGGGACAAACCGTGAAGCAAATGCTGTGCCAAATTCAAGATTGTTGAGCAATATTCGTTGACCTTTGAATTTTTAAAGGCCTGCAAAATCCCGAGAAATACCTTGTAGCAGTTTATGATCAAATGAAGTTAATTATTAACGGTGATGAAAGAGATTTCTTTAAAACGTTGAGAATTTGGATAGCAAAATGTAAGCAACATATTTGTGGCAATACAATAAGAAATTGCTTTGAGAGCGTAAGACAGGATAATTGTGTTAAAATTTAATAGCAATTCTGACTAGATTAAACATTGTTTTTATTTTGCAATAATCTTGTTCTAAAAGTTCTCTAATGTCCAGGCGTAAGAATTCGGATACGTCATTTATCATACTATTTCATACCCAATCCTATATGTTGTTCGTTTCGATGTGCAAATGGATAGGAAATCTTTATTACGCAGCTGCTTAAAATTCAAGAATATTATTGAAAATCAACCTAAAATGTCGAATTGGTCAAATAAATCACCAGCGTATCAAGAAAAGTTAAATCAATTTTCTTATAATTGTTAAAACGTTGCAAATATTATGAAGTATGCATTAAAATTCGCAAAACGTTGCAACCCTATTCCATACGGATCATGCGCAAACATCAATTGTGTGGAAACATTAGATGACCGGAGTCTTACTATGCAATTAAATGGATAGCATACGCGTTTAGTCCGCAGTTTCAACCCATCCCGCTTGTCCCCGACTAAATCATCGCCAACACTAAAATGCTGAGTTGAGGCTACGCACCCTCAGATGACCACTAATGAAGAAGAAAGGGTACCCGGGTTCGGTTGGGTACAAACATTACCCCTCGTAAACGCACTGTGGCCGACGGCGTGTGGTAATTAGGGGTCGCAAAATACCAGCCAACCGACCAACACAGTACATTACGGTTCTAGGCATGGAGCTTGATCCTTCTACCTTGGAGAAGCTTTTCCCCCCACAGCCAGGCGGGCGGGAGAAAAATCCGAACACAAACTCGTACCCACGAAAGTTACGCTTTCCGTGCCCGAGAACAATGTTTCCCGTGTTCCGGTCCATGTCGGCCGAGGCCTGGTGAGCTTTGTTGCGGACTTCCTCGGAAACAACCCCCTTTTCTCGGTTGCGTTGCTGCAAAAGATGAAAGAGAAAGTTTCGCGGCGCCTTCGGGCGGCATAGATTTTTTTCTATCTTAAATCTGATTCGCTAGCACCGCCTACCTTCTTTCAGAGGGCTTGAGGCCAGCCACGGGACCGGGAAAATGCCGTGAATATTTTCACAAAATACCTCCCCAATCGGTTGAAGATACTGCCGCGGTTTAGCGTTCTAATACGGCGCCGTTGGGGGCCGAAAAAGGTGACGAAAGACGCCATCCTGCTCGGCACGGCAACTTTGTGTACGGGGAAAAAGTCGACCAGGGTCGGTTTCGGTGCAACAAAGCCCGGCCAGACTAAGACATAAGCCGGAAAAGGGTGCCGGGACGCGTGGAGACGGCACCGAGGTCGGCATTAAGGTGAACCGGATGTTGCGAAAAGGAAAAGTTGGTTGCTTCTTCGAGCGAAGGCGAGCCTGCGATGAAATTGGACGCAGCCGGTTTTTGCGTGCCTTCTAACGAGACTTCCTTCCGAACGTTGGACGGAGCAAACAGAGCCCATGTGTGCATGTTTGCGATGCGTTGAGGTTGCGGTCCGACCGACCGTGGAAAACATACACACGGCCAAACATTCATATACCCACACACAAGTCGGAAAACTTGAGCTAGCCTGCGGAAGAAGTGACGCAACGAAACGAAATACCTTCTCCTTTCGACACCAGTTAGCGGAAGAAGTGTTGCGAGAGGAAGTTTAAGGCTACTTCGAGCAGTTCTTACGCTTGAACGTTTTGAAAACCGTACGGGTAATGCTTTATAAACTGAATTCTTAGGCTTTACCAGCGGTTGGGAGTGAGTGTTTACACTGGTGACCTTTAAAAGGGGCTGATAATGTGTATTTCAACCAGAACAGCATGAAATTTCATTTAATATTTAGTTTCCAACCCAAAATCATGCCCAGACACAAAATGCCGCCACTACGCGCATTTTGTGTGTGTAATTTCAACATGGTATATTATTCAAACTTCAACCAACACTAATCAGCTAGCGAACCAATTGAATAATGTCCCCCACCGTAAGATTTTCCCTTCTCTTTCAACACTTAATTATTACATAATTCCACCAAATTCCTATAATTAAATTGTCTCACGTGGTGAGACCCATCTACACGCACACAGGTGCACTTCCGAGCCTTCGGAGGGTTGTCCGTATCCTAGATTTTGTATCTATCGTTCCCTTTTTTCCTGCCCCTGGCCGAAACCCATGGTCCCTGGGTTACGAAAAAAATTACTAGGTCGATACTAGAGCGGACGACATCGATGGGTGGGTTTGTGAAATGTGTGTACGTGCGTGCGTGCGTGCGTGCGTGATAGAACGCACCCCGCCCGACGTCCCAAACGTGAAGAAGGTGTCTGACAATGTGTGTTTGACACCAGGCGAAGGAAATTACCTTCGACACGCAATCGAACGCCTGCCGGAGGATTTCCTCTGTCATTCGGTGTGTTTTCCACTCCGGTGGGCATTCGGTCGCTTTCACTCGGGTTGGAGTGACACATCTTTTTTTCTGTGTCTTCTGTCGCCGTGGAAAATGGAGCTTTCTTCCAATTCCCCCAAAAGAAACGTCGTCCCTCTCTGCTCGTGGGTATTAGCATGTCATAACAATAAATGTCCCAAAGGGGTTGCCTCCTACTGGCTGTCGATTTTCAACTTCTAGCTGTCGAGGACGATTTCTTCCCCAACCCACCGCTCCCACCCACCACCCCTTGGCTCCCGTTAAACACGCTGTTCGATTATTACTAGTTTCCCTTTTTACAACATAATGCTGCAAATTATTGTTCCGTCGAGTGGCATCACGCTTCGGTCGCATGCTCGAAAGCGTCGAGGGTTGTCCCCGTTTTTTAGGTTGCCTTGCACCGGAAGGATGGTGGTCATTACAAGGACATTAGTGGCGTGCACGAGCCTGACGTTCTTCGTTCGTGCCAGGAGTTTCAGTGTGAATGATGTGCATGTTACCTTTTCGATTGTGCTTGCATCATTTGCCTCTCAAAGCATAATGCTCCACAAGTGTCCGACAGCACTTAGTGTGGTATGATTTTATCAGGCATTTAAACTCTTTCTCTTTTATCTGGAAACACCTAAATGACGGATGTTTTAGAGTTAAAATGACACAAAATGGATCTTCAAGGAAAGATGCATCATCGAAGTGGAATACAAAAAATGTCAATTAGTTTTCCCATTTGTTTATCGTCTTAAGAAAGCACTTAGTTATTTGAAGTAATTACTAAAATTCTGAGAATGGATGGTAAATAGATTTTCTTTCATTGCATCCATGTTTTTCGATTGTGCCAATTTATCCATTTAACATGTTTTGTTCAAAGTTTTGCTATTCATCTTAATGTTTCAACTGATCTCAGTCTTTCGTTCATTTGTATAATGTCAAAGTGTACTTTTATAATTAACTTCTAACTTCTACATTTACAAAAGTTTTGATTACTACTATTTTGTCGTATTTACTTTCCTCCATTTGTCTCCCGTAATATTCTCACTGTCAGAATACATCGAGGTACTACAGCTTGAAAAATGTTCACTTATTCATACCCACACAATTTGCTTTCGACAGAACTTTATTGAAATTTAGGTACAACATTGGTGAGAGTGCCTTGCAGCTTCGCCGAAACCTCCGACACATTACTCCCGCACTACTCAGCATATTGTCCTCTTCGCTTCCCGGCGTCTCACTGACAAGCTAACGTGCACGGAGTGCGGAAATAATCACGAACAAAAATATTCTAAGCACCATGACAGGCACAAAACTTTCAATCTGCAAACTAGCCTTCGTTTGCCGAAAACTTTCCATCTAATCAGTTCCAACCGGATCGAATGACAACCGACAAGGGGAACTGGAGAACGAGCGACAAAAGAAAACAACAAGTCAAAAGGCAATACCACCTTCCAACGGCGCCCCTTCGTTCCTTCCGGGTCCGTGCCACGCCGCTTCCGGTTGGCATTTTTGCCTCTCGGTATCTATCTCGGGTTTGTGTGTTCGCTTTCCCTTTTCCTTGCCCGAGTTGCTGGCGTATCATTGCATCGGAGGAGACAAATGGCGAACAGGAAAACATAAATCGTGCCACCCCGGCCCGAGCCTTCCTTATTCCCTTTCCCCCACGACACCCGCGCTCCGCCGCTCCACGAAAGGACGCGACGGAAACGATGCGACCTTTTGCAATCGTCATTCCTCCTGGGGGGATTTATTTTTTGCTATTCAACGCCCCGAAAGAATCAGTTCTTTCTTGGTCTTGCCTTACGAACGTCTTTTGAAAAACACACCCTCACACATCACACAACGATGTGCGTGTATTCACAACTCTAGGGCCCGTCCAAAGAGCCACTTTCCGCCATGACGTATGTTTGCTGTCGCGTTCCGTACCCGCTCCCGAGCGGCAAGAATTGTGACGACCTTCTCCTCCATGACTTGCTTCTAGCCATAACCTCCCCAGCACTTCACCACCAGCTCTTTTCTGCTCCCTTCCCGTTCGACGAACCTGTCTTCGCGTGGAATGTAAACGAGCCGGAAGTGGCGAGCAGAACGCACGCACGGAGCGGATAAAACCCTTCACCAGTTTTATTTGCACCGATAAAACAGGTCGCCATTTCTTATCCCAACCTTACCCTCTTTCTCCTAACCCTTATCTCGTTCTCCCCTTCCCAGCCAACGAGTGGAAACGAGACTGCGGGTATCGAGTGGGCTTTTCCGGGACGTGTTTATCCGGCAGGCGCTCACTTTTCCCACTTCCCGGAATGCTCCTCCGGGAGCAGCAAGTTAAGTGATATTTGGGTATTGATTTTTCGCCTTTCCCACAGATGAGGGTGAATCGGCGAGAAGAGTTCTCGGGTGTGTGTGTGTGTGGAGTAAGGGAAGAGGAATGTCGCGGATTACGCCTAATGGAGGTGAGCATTAAGATACGGCAGTTTGTTACATTTGTCGCTTGAGGTCGGTTCTTTTTTTCATATTTTGCTTTGTTCGAATGGTGTCGAGAAGGGTTGAGAAAATTCAGCTGGCATTCTGCCAACGATCGCATCGTGCCAAATTCATGCGATCGATTGCTCGACAATTATTGGTTATGTCGGACATCTACGCTATGAATATGAAACCATTTAAAGAGCTATGAATTCTTTTTGTATGTTTCATTTTTACACCCATCGGTTGATTGTTTAACCATATTTAGTGTTGTTATGAGAACTTTAACACATTCTACGTTTGCTTTCGTTGACGTAAAGAAACACCGCTTCTTTGGGTTCACATTTTCATTCAGTTTTGCGAACAAATTGTTTGCCTCACCTGCCCTCAAATCGCCATCCGCCCGTAGCATTTTCCAGCTTTTTCCGGTGCGCAACCGTTCGCCACCGGGAAAGCTTTATCGAATAATTCATGATGCCCGTCGAGCGGAAAAGGAACCCACCTGCTCGGGCTCCCGCGTTTTCCTGATTTTGCCCCCACCAAAAGCGCGGCGCACAAACGGAAAATACGTACACGGGTCGACGGAAATGGAAAACCTTTTCCATCAACCGACAAATTCGGCTAACCACACGCTTTATTCTCCCTTTTTCGGTACCGGTCTCGTTCTGTTTCGCGCCCGCCCTCTATTGTGCCGGGGTTTTTCCTTATCCTTTCCCTCCTGTAGCGTTCGCCTCGAAAGCTGGCCTAGCGAAAGGCACCACCGTGCGTCGTTCGCTCGCTGACGGGCCAAACCCTAGCGCGTCCTTCTCCTCTCTGGTGGCCTGGTTTCGGTCGGAACGGTTGGGACCGGGGTGTTCCGATCGAAACGAAACCACCTTTTGGCTCCCACGCCAATTCGTTGGCCACGGTGGGCCTTACCTTGAGCTGATTAGGCCATCCAGGGTTTGGGAAAACGGGTCATCGGGCTCGACGAACGGTGGTTTTGGACTGGAGTTGTAGCGATTGATTAAAATAACCTCGATTACTGGTTTGCATGCCGAAATGCGGCGAGCGTTACAAGTTTGGATTTGTTTCGACGAGGTTTGTTCATTATCTTCAACCGGTTCGGAAGGAGAGCGTTGATATATTGCAAAGTAAATATCGACCTTTACATACACAGCGGTAATTAATATGCTGTCCATGAATTCTTATGCTGTGAATTTAAATAATTTGAGCAAAATTGTGATGTATCCAAAAGTGTAATCTATTGTTTCAGAATATTTTTCAATTTTGTTTTACTTTTACTATTACATTAATTTTTAAATGTTAATAAATCATTGAAATAAGCACCCCGTACTGCACAACGCAAACATTTAACTCAAAAATGTAAAAACACACGCTTTCAGTAATGAAAAGCCATACAAATAATGTTTACTTATATCTAGCACCGACACGATGATATATCACCCAATTTGTACTAATTATTCGCTCACATCTCACACTCTTTTGTTGGCAAAGAATATAGAGAGCAGGGCTTTTGTGGAAAATTCATATTTAAGCCGGACTAGCTCTACCTCGCGTTTCGCATTTCACCCGACATCCGAGCAAAGAATGTCGGTCGTTCCTGGATATCCTTTTTTAACTCATTTCCCAAATAAGTTTCCTTCTTTCTCTCCCACACACCACACACACGCCATATAGTCATGCCCTGCTCAACGGCACTTAACATCTCGTTCGTCGGTCACAATCGTATCGCAGCGAGCAAATCACTCTCTTGCCTTCACTCGCCCTTCACTAATGCTACTTTGCACCACTCGACAAACGGTTCGACTTTCCCGGCGAACATATTGGGCTCCAGTTGGACCCCACCCCACCCAAGCCACTTCCCCGGGGCGGGTGGTAATGAAAATATAAAGAGAGATTTAATGCAGTCCCCAAACAGCCTGTTGATAGACGACGCTCGGCGAGAGCATCATGAAGTCCGGCCCGGAACTGAACCACCCTCACCGCATTCATTCTCCTCGCGGCTCGTGTGTGTGCCTTTGAAAAACCTCCTCGACTAAACGTCGACTTGACTGGAGGGGTTCTCGAACCGTCCAGCTCGTCATCAAACGCCCGCCGTCGACCAGCGCTCGGCAAACGTCACAGAAATGTGGAATGCGAAATAGAATCACCCACGGCTACGGCAGCTCGACACGCCAGGGACATAAATTCTGTGGCGGAAAGCGGGCGGCCGGACGGAAGAATTATGTGTATTCAATTAAGTCTCGACCGCGGGTCATTTCGATCCACGCGCAAAGGAATTCCGTATGGAGCAGGAAACTTGCTGGAGGAGGGGAGAGGGATGGACCGTGCTGGGAGTCAAGAGAATGCTGTGAAACAATGGACGTTGGTGGGTGAGAACTGGACAACGTTTGAGGCAAATCCCTGTTCATGTCCGTGTTTTGGATGATTGAAGCTGGCCGATTCCGTAACGACGTCGACAAACGGGGTTAGGGAGAAAGGGGATGCTGATGGTGCGGGAAGCGATCCATGATTGTTCATTCCTGGAGCATGGCCAGCATAATTGCTTGGTTAATTCCGCTTGCTCCATTGTGTAATTCCGCTCATATGGATTGTGGATGTGCTGCTAAGTATGATTGGGATCATTATGAAGTTGTTCATTATGCTGCAATGGAAGCGTTTTGAACGCGAAAGAGACGTACTCCTTTCACTTCTAGTTCAATTCAGCTCATATTAAATATTATTGTTTTTAATTTTAAAATAAAATTTAACCAGAAGAATTTCCCGAAGACTCTGTAAACTGTTGCCAACTTCTGAATTTTTCGAGTTTTTATTTTAAAAATATTCATTTTAATTTTTAATAACATGAAGCCATTAACAAATCACCATTCGTCCTCGAGCACTCTACATTCTAAAATAATTTCCCGAAACATCGAAAGCTAATCAAAATTCTCTCTACTTCAGAATTTCGCCTGAAACTATTCGTTTTGATAATAATTATAAATAAAACAATAATAAGGGTATTATTTAGTCAAAAGAAATTTTCCAAAACATCGACAACTAAGTTATTTTTTCCCAAATCGAAGACTGACATCTCGCGTAGCTTTAATTATTTCTTTAATCTGTAAAGTTTCAAATGGACTCCAAATTGTGCCTCGGCCTCTACCAATTGACCCGAATCGGTCTCGCAAGTGTCTCGACCGTTCTTAAACCCTTCCACACAAAGCTCATTGGAGCAGCGAGCCGCTGGGAAAACGAACTGGGCTTTTTGTTTTCTATAACGCAGAAATTTCCATCCTGATGCCATCGCAAAAAGGAACTCCTTTCCCTTCCCGTTGGGAAAGTCAAACTTTGTCATTTAGCTTCGACCCGTTTGCTTTGCGTATCGCTTGCCGAAGTCGTCGATGCTGTTAGATCAAAGTAAAAAAAGGAAAAGCTTGGAAAAACCACGCGAAGCGTACCGGAAAGCGATCGCCGATGGTCAATATACATAATTAGTTCATTCCGGGCGGTTTTCGAGGCAAACGTCGTCCTGCAAAACTCTAACCAGAACCGCAACCCTGACCCCGAGCGGAAGCCGGCGAGTTTCCCCGGAACTAATGGGAACTAATTTCCCACTTTTTCTCATCTTTATCGGCGGCACACATAAACCCTCCCCACCTGCCGATGGCGAAATCAAAGTGCGTTAAAGTGTTTCGAACGATTTCGGTTTCAATATTTTACACCCCGGCGCGTCCCAGAACTCTCTTCACCCATCTATTTGCGTTGCTTTTTTATTCACTTGAACCTTTTTCAACCTCTCGGCTCGGGAACGGCGCACGCATTTTTCCGTCCCATTGATGCCTCAATCTACCATTAAAATTATCATAAATTCTTGCAGGATTTTCCGAATGCTTTTACCCGGTCCCGCCATTTTCCAGGCCCGGTTCGGGTGTGGAAATTCCACCAGAAATACCAGAAATGGTGCTGGTGGAAAACTTCAAAAGTGTCGGCCCGAGCGAAAGGCGGCAAAAAACGAACGCAAAACAGTAACCACTCCCAAACAAACATTCCACCCGCACTTTCCAATTGGATAAGTACTATTGACAATCGGTTGGCGTTTGTTATGTTTTTCTTTTTCCTTTGCCATACTCGAGTTCACTTTTGTTATGCTGACGATGATGATGATGATGATGATGATGGTGGCGATGACACACTTCCCCGAGGGATCATTGATTGCCTTAATGACATTACTTTCATTTTGCGTCGGTTCGCTTCTACGCATTCTACTTTTGCACTTTTTGCCTCAACTCTGTGCCCGAGTTCGATTTTCTCCCAACCCGATGGCCCAGATTGAGTCGAAGTTTTTCCTTCATCTTCGAAGATAGAGTTGTGCCAGGCAGGGGGATATTTTCCTGGTGGGGTTTAGCGCTCCTCTTTGGGGCTTCTAACACAAATACAGCGAGGCATATTGAAGGCAAAAACCCAGCACAAACCGATAACGTCGGTCGCGGAGGCGATCGTTCCGATTCGATTGAAGGCCATACTTCTGACCGACCGCCAGACCAATTCCCCCAACGCCTTGCTTCGGCCACCTTTAAGCTCGGAGGGTCGGAATAGGTTGATGGCAGGCGTGCAGAACGTCGTAAATATTTGACAGTTTTTCCTCCCTCGTGGTCGAACTCGTGCGTAAATATGGTTTTCCCTTGTTGTCGTCGTCGTCATCGTCGTCGCCAACAAACGCATGGCAGGGAACGACGGACGACAAACTCGAAATATTGCATCCGCCGGTATCATCCGGCCCCGGCCCTATTTTTGTCTGTTCTCCTCCTTCCTCACAGCTTGCGTCCACCGATTTTTTTTCTGCGTGCTTGTGAAATCAATTGTAGCTCGTTTGCGGAGGATTGCGGAAAATTTTCCCTTTGTTTGACGAGTGCGAGCGTATCCTCTTAATATTTTTTTCCGTTCAGCACAGTATTGTTGAGGATTTAGAGAGTGAGCTTTTGTTTCAGGATGGAGGGTAAATGGTTATGTTTCCCTTCAATTTCTTTATGTCGGTTTTTGGTTTTTTGTACCCCAGATAGCGCTCGTGGAAAGCCCGCCCGCTGGAAAATGGGCGGCAAGCTAATGGAAAAGAAATGGCCTGCAAGCAAATCACGATAAATGACTCAGGGAAATTGGCCCGTCGCGCACTTCGTTTTTCGGGAGAGGCACATTAAACGAAGAGGAAGGAGAGCCATGGATGAAATAAAAACATCCGCCACGTGAAGTCCTTAACAAAAAGGTTTCGCGATGAGCCGAGGCTTCCGGAGCTTGTCGTCGACTCAATTAGGCTTTATAATGACAAATTTTCAATTTTGGGACTCGAATAACACCGTCAGCATTTATGACAGTTTTGGCTGCCAGAGCGAAGGAGGGAGGTGGCAGCTGTGGGAATGATTTTTTCGCTACATGTTTTACATGAATTTTCCGGTGAAAATTGCTTACCGAAATAAATTAAACAATTCTCGGCCTTCAACGCGGTTGTCACAAAAGACGATTCTGCCGTGCAGGACTATTTCCATACGAACATTATCGGATGCCCTTTCGAGTGTCGCGTCAGAATCGGTTACTATCAATCAATCCGACGCAGATAGTTAGCCATTTCGGTAGCTCGCATGCCAATTTCACACTCGGCCGATTGTCTGCCCTTTTCCGTAATGGATGACAAAGTGGAATGTGCAGCAGACCGTAGGATAAGATTTGAAGGCCAATGTGTCTAATGTTTGCGTCAAACGGTGAGCTGCCACAAAAGGTGACATTTGTCGATGCGTTTGATGTGGAGTTTGTCCCCAGAACACTACCGAATCGTTTGAATGGCGATAAAGGAGGGAAATAAACGAATAAGGAGTTTTGGTTCAAACTTTTGAATTTAATTAAAAACCATGTATTTAAACTCAAAAAAGAATCAAAGATTTCAAGAGACGTGCAAGAAATCATTTTAAGGGGGGTTTCATATATAAGGTGCCTGTCACATTCTCAAATGGAACACGGTAAAACCACATTGTTGTAAGCACATTGATTGAAGTAGAAAACTTATTACCAATAAAGCCATCTGAATTTCCAATGAAATTACATAAATAATAAAAAAATATCGCTATAATAACGGGAAATTTTAGGAAAACCTTATCGAAAGTGTGCTTTATGAATCCAATTAACTCCATTATAGAATATTTATGCTGTTTGCCCGACACTATTCATCGTATGATTGAATCGCCGGCACATATCAGTTTCCACAAACACTAAAGCACGGAAAAAGTCCTCTTTTTCTCCTTTCTTTCCTGGGAAACCAAATACCCTAGTTTTTCTCGCAAATCACATCCTCGCCCATGGCTTCGCATTGTTTAATTTTCCCTAGTTTTTTTGTCCCGCCGCCCGTCGGGAAAACTCATGCATGACCAGTTCGATGTTTATTTTACGACGAAAAAGAAAACAGGGAGTAAGGAGTGGAACAAATGCGGCAATCAGAGTTTTTACACCCATTCTGCACACCGTTCTAGAGTGCAAAATGGTACGTCGATGGGTCGTGCGAGAGCATTCTCGTCTCGTAGTTATCAGGCTCGATCCTAGGGGAAACTTTGAACCCGTCGGCATTTGTCCGAGGATCAAATGAAAAACCCTAGGGTTGGGGAAAATGCTTGGAGTGAAGTTCCGGTAGGCTGAGACAGGGAAAGAGAGGCCGGCACCGGGCGTAACCTTTCCGGAGCATAACCCGACCTTTTTATGTTGGAAAGCGGCTTTGTAAGGCAGGCCACACATACACACTTTTTTACACCAGGCCAGCCCGCCGGCCCACCTGTACACATATTCACACTCGATAAAGCCAGCTAAAAATGAGGGTTTCGGAGGCCTTTTAGCACCTGAAACGGAAAACCCGGTCACCCTCGGGTTGGGTGTTGGGGACTTTGTACCCCAGACCGTATGCTAGCCTGGTTTTTGAGACAAAGCACCTTAGATGGGAACGAAAAAAAGGTAAGGACAAGAAAAAAGGATCCCTCTACTTTGTAGGGGGGGAAAAGCTGCGAACCGACGAGCGAGCAAAACTAAGGTGAACAAATATCCGAACCGAATGACCCATAAACATTCGGAGGGTATAATTCATAAAAATAATCGCTCGCAAACGCCGTCCCGAGCAAAAAGAGGTGCAAGGGGCAAACGTATTAAAAATAGATGAAATATGATACAGGTCTGTCCTTTCACTGCTCTGTTGGTAAAGAATAGTTTGTCGAGCGAACTCATCCGGGTTTGGGAATACATTGCAGCAAAATAAGCGACGACACCATACGACATAAGAACAAGAGTTACAAATAGTTTGTTTTGTAATAAAATAACAAAGCTTCCAAATCATTTCCAAAAGCGAATGTTGAATGCAAGGAATAATTCTCTCTCTATTTTAATATATCTGTGTCTAAATTTAATTTGGAATATTAATTGTAGACACAAATTCGAGAAATTTAGCATTGTTATAGCAAGAGTATAGGAAAAATAGTATCTAGAAAAGAAAAATATCCTCATTGATTTTCTAACATTAATAAGTCATTTAAAACATTTGAGATTTCAACGCATAATAGCATTGACATATGCAACAAATGGATAACTTAAGCAACACAGAGGTTTTCGCTTAAAAACATTCAAGATTCTTTTAAAAGTTCTCCAAATTAAAAAGTTATGCTCACATTTTATAGAACCTAATAAGCAAAAAGATTGGTGTGAGTCTCAGCCATGTTATTAACTTCTGTCGAATTGCGATGCAATGATGAATATTCTACCATCGATCTGGAAAAGTGGAAAGCGTTTCTGTATGCCGCGTTTTCCCAACATTTTGTTTTTCTTTCTCTGCTGCATCATTTCCTGCCGCCACTTAACGATTAAAAGCTGGTGCCTTCCAGCAATATCAACGCGTCCTCGATGAGCGGGCGTGTAATTAGCAATTTGTGAAATTGGCGAAACTAATGGAGACACGGCGATGGCGCCTCACCTCACCCACCTCCCGCCAACAGTGCGAAACCATTACCCAGAGACCCTTCGTTCGTGGAAAACTCACCCGAGTAACCGATGTGCATCGGTCGTGAAGATGACGGATGATTGCCGGGGCCTGTCCCCGCCGGGCCTCCGGCGCCTCCACCGTGATCACCTCCGCCGAGAGCCGTCCCACTGTCGCGCCCTCTGCCACCCTCCTCACCCGTCTGGCCCGTCTGGAACGATGAGGAGGAGGAAATCGTCGTCGTTGGGTGGGCTGCGCCCGGTGGAACCGGATCCGGATCGGGCATCGGTGGGTAGACGGGGTCGCAGCACTCCCGCTCCGGGAATTCGCTTCCGCGAACTCCTAGCAGGGTCACCAGCAGCGCCACGGCAAGCCCGAGCGCCATTCGCGGCCTCGGGCGCCCTCTCGTCCTCGCACCGTGCGCTGTCGATCTGTAAGCATCTCCGCCAACACTCTCACTCCCCCCACACACTCCCACACTCTCGTCGGGCCCACCACCAGCCGTGGCTGCAATGCTGAGACCCCGCAGGACCGCTTCCTCGGCTGCTTCTGATCGCTGACGACGGCTGACGTTGCATCTGGCTCTCATTTTCCGCGGCTCGTCTTCACTCGATGCCAGCTCATTCTAGTGAGGAAAAAGGGGCACACGCGGGCTTCGGCTTGTGCTATTTTTTTTCAACCGCTAATTCTATTCCTTCTTCCTTCTGCTTTCACACCAACACTTGCGGTGAGCTTCCAAAACCTTCCGCTTCCAAACGGCACGTCGCTGGACTGTGGAACAAAACGGTGACGTTATTCACCCGGGAAGAAAACCACATCCCATCCACAACCTCGAGGTTCCTGTGGAACAACGAAGACGGAAGACCACAGAGCGCACGGAGAAAGGAAAAGAAACCCCGTCCCGAGAACTAACCGTGGACCGGAGGCCCATTACCATTACGGTAAAAGTTAATTAATAGAACGAACAGTTGGGAACGGGCGAGCTATTTCGGTCAATTTTCGTTCGCTTTCGATCGATCCACGGTCGCGTTGGGAAAGCGCACCGAAAAAGACGGGGCAACAACGAAACTCAACTTAGGCCTTCGGTGGCCAATTTGGGGCGATTGCGAAGGGAAACGTTCCGTTCACTTTTCACGAGAGTGGGTTTATTTTCTTTTTCCTGCTGCGTTTCAAGGCCACCGGAACGACGACGGATAACGACGGGTGGACGGCACTAGCGAACACATTAAAAATAATATCCCATCCCCTGCGTTAAGTGGGGAGGTTGGTTTTTTCTCTCGACCCTTCCCCTACAATTTTCCTTATCACCCGCTTGGCCGCCGGCCGTGACCATAATCAGGATCAAAAACGTTCGCCTCAGGTGCGAACCGCAGGCGGAATTGAGTCCGCTCATTACACTTAACGCAAAGATCGACGGCAAAACGCTACCTCGGTGAAATGGTGAAGGCGGAAAATGTCCATCAGAAAGAACAGAGTGAGAGGGAAAACCAAGCGGGAGGGGGGAAAATCCAACGGCAACGGATTGTTGGGGGCCGTATAGTTGTAACATAACTTTTACGTTGATTGCAAGTGGCCCCATTTGGGCGTGGGAAAATCCACCCGCTTTCCATCCATCCTCGGAAAAAAACAAAAGGCCACTTTCATTTTATTTTTCGTTCGCCTCCTCCCCTTCCCCCAGACCAGACGGTATTGATCTTCTTTTGCAATGAGTTTCTACAATCTTGCTCGTTCGTGTGATAGTAGGCTTTCCCTACTTTGTTGTGGCTCGGTATGGGTGGAAATGGGGGAAATGGCCAGACGACTGACACGATTGTGTCGATCCGGACCAAACGAGATTTGAAAGCAAATCAAGTCGAAACCGGGCAGTTCATAAATACGACCCTTCCCCCCGAACGACCACCTTTTCCCGCGCCATTTTGCGGCAAATTGGTTCACAAAATGAGGAAAAACTGACAGGACTAGGTCAGTGGAGTTGGAGGTAGGAAAAAAGGGTTATAAACAAAAAAAAAACCAGACCTAAACCACACAAACACACGGGTTCTAGCCCCGGGGCAAATCTGCCTAAATCAACTGCACTTTTTCCCGTGCCCTCAAACCCTTTCCTTCGCGGGATTGTAGGATGTGTTGGACTGTTTGTCACGCTGTCGGCGGGACGCTTTCCCGCATACGCTCGAGTGGACGCCTCAACGCGTCGTTCATTATTCGCGAAGGGTCGATGAAAAACGCCTCTAATGGAGTGGAACCTTTAATGAACCCCAAAAAATCTTGCGTGAAAAACCTCGTGCCAGATTTGTTTGTTTTTCCCCCCGTGCATGGGTTTTTCGTAGGATGCACTCGACATGGGGGGGTGGGATTTATGCGACCCATACACACACACACACACACACTCGCATACGTTTTGGCCGACATTGCCGCAGACACGACCACAATACGTCACGTCAATCTGTGCGGCACCTGAAGGTGGAGCAGGGAGGAATGCGTGCGGAATGGTGTGGACCCGCCTTTTTGTGACCTGCATTTTCTGTATGTTGGGGGAAAATCGAATGCATGGAAATTCACTTGGGAAAACAAGGGTGAGAAGGGGAAGACGTAGTGCAGAACGAGCCTTAAATGGCAGACAGTGGCCGCACTTCACTTTGCCGACCTTTTTTCGAATTGGCCACATTTCGGGCACATACAATCACACACATACAAGCACTGACGTATGGTCATGCTATAAACACATATTAACACGCGACACGTACGTGGAAAGCCAGAAAAACAATGAACTGACGCACACGAGGCCAATGAAGCTCTCCATTTTGTGGGCCATTTTTTTTAACTTCGCAATGGGGTCGAGACTGGAGATTTCCTCCCACCACCGGCACCAGAACCACGTACACTGACATTCGAAAATACGGTGGAACCGTTCGACTCTACCGCCATCGAGACGAAAGCGCCGTACAACGCTAGATTCGGTCGAACCGTCTCCTCTCCTTCCAATTGGTTTATGGTTTACATTTTATCAGCCTTTCGACGTTAAATTAACCCACCACCACCACCACCAAACCGGGCACCAAGGGCTCCCAAGGGGGCCCTTTTTGAACGGGTTGGAAATTCCCATTTTCCCGACCTCGACCTCGTTGGACTCGCTCCGGAGGAGAACGAATTTCAAACCGAAATGGTGGGCAAAAAACGGCACAGTTTTCCCAAGAATTTTCTCATAGAATAGACGACCAGCTAGTGGAAAAGTGCTCCCGACCAAATAGCCGAGCGCATCGTGCTGCAGTTAGCGGCATCAACCGTCGTGCTTCGGTGTGTTTGCGACTGTTTATTAGATTTTTCCGGCTTCGCGCACATGTCGCCATCGGTCGGCACTCCACGCTTTTCCCAGTTTGCGTTTTTTTTTTCTTCCCCCATCCTCAAAACAAAACGAATGAGCTGACTGTGATTTAATGTGCCGCATCCCGACAGAACGGACACCACCGACCGTTGGTGCAAAAGCGAACCGTTGCAAAAGTGTTTGATGAGTTCAGGAAAGGACGCGAAATTCGCTTGCAACAGCACCATCGTTGGCCCTCCATTGGTCCGAATGACTCTCCACGAGTGGTCATCGAATGTTCACTGAGCCATCGACCGGTTCGTCGGTCCAGCTGGAGAGTGGTGTGTTCAAAAACTTCAATCATTTTCCCGTCACCAGCTCTGTCGAGATTCGGGCGCGAATCAAAGTCCATCGCGGACGGTTCATTTCGTTTCGAAACTGAGCTTAAATAGCTGGAAAGAACGCCGTTTTTTGCTCTCTTGCACTTCATTGGCAAACAAAGTCCCACTAACCGTTAGAAAGTGTCTTTCCATTCGACGTGATTGAAGCGAGCAAGGATGGGAAAAAATAGTGAATGTAATTTTCACTCACTAAAACAAATGTGCAAAAAAGTGGATGTGGATGAGTTCTAGCTGTTTTTGGTTCCGTCCCCGATTACCGAGATTGACTCGATTGATCTCGTACGAGTGTGGAGGACGCTTGGGGCGTAAATCAAAAATGAGTTAACCATTCCTTCCATTGATATCGTGTTCGAAAGTCTTTCGAACAAGAGCGAGTTGAAAAACGAGTCGCAACTACAAACAAAATAGCCTAATGTCCCTCTCGTTGACACTCAATTAGTGTCGGAAAGGGAAGTAGAAAGGAATTGAGGTACCATTAGAGGACAACGAATTAATGGAAGAAAATGTGTTTGTTCTCAATCGTCCCGAAACGACGAAAAACAAATTCCACCATCCCGGTTTTATTCATCACTTCAAAGCCTTGGCGAAACTCAATTTCCAGTGATTGTTGTTCTTGTTTCACTTTGTGCGAAACAAAACTGGCGAAACTAAATTGGCCCAACAATTGTCTGCAAATTCCAGCACCAAATCCTGCCCTAAACCGTCATGAACATCATCCAAAGGTTCCTTTGGCGCCACGGAGTTTATTTACTGGCCCAAACTCTCGGGCGCACAAAGTTCAAATTAGAATAATAAACTAATTATCCTCGACGTGCACGAATTTCCGCGTTTGGCACCAAGCGGGAGATACCTCCACCACGCCGACGTCCAACAGACTCCTGGGATCGAAGGAAAACGTTGTCCTTGAGCCAACGAACGAAGGAAAGGAAAGCATGAAGTGTCCAAAGTGTCAACCGTTCACGCCAAGGTGATTCCGTGGGAGAAGGGAATTTTCCGGGCACAGTTGAATGATGTCATCCCGTGCAATCAACACACATACTGACACACCCCCATAATAGTCCTGACGCCTTCGGTCGGTGCATTCTATCGATCCAATCCAATCGCAACTGCACAATCCTTCAAGAATGCAATTAAAATTCCTTCTCACGCTTCGTGCCAGCGGGTATTGAGGTGTTGAATAATTTGTGCCACAATCCTGCAAGCAGACACATACATATACACACGTGCACGCGCGTATGAGAAAGTAGTTTCAACCCCGGTTTGCCGGTGGAACTTCATTACTAACGTCAAACGATGATTAATCAGCAACTCAATCATCGATTCCGATGGGAGCACACTTTCGTCGAAGGTATCATAGGCTGGCCTTGACTGTCTTGAAGAATTTTTTGTGTGTGTTGGAATTGCACCGCTTTTCCCGCAGAAAGGAAATCGACAACGTACATTAGGGTTTGGTTTGAGTATTGCGTGTGAAAGAACTTCTCCGCGCGCTCGTGACCTCGACAAGCAACGCACGGTTGTGTGCACGCGAAATTTGTAATCCCCGAGCCTTCGCGCACCGATAGCAAGGGGGTTTTCCCGCTTTCCTAACGTGGACCATTTTTGGTGCTCTAGTGCCAGTGTTGTTTGCTTTTCCGTACGTGAACAAGTGGCCTTATTTTCGGCTTGGCTTGGTCGGCCATTCTGGTGCAAAGAGTGAATTCACTGTTGCCGATGAGTCAGGTGGGTTCCTAATAAACTCGTCCATCCGTTTCGTTCCATTTCCCTTCGGCGGTGGTCATAGTATCGATGAAACGAAATTGTTCTTTATGAGATGGCCACTTGAGTTGGCACGAAATCCTGTAGAACTCGTTGTCAGAAGACCTAATCCTGAATGAGAATGTTGCTTTCTAAATTGAAGCTGCGGAAAGTTGCGGTAAAATTCGCTTTCCCACGTCACTGCTGCTTTGGTGCTGCCGGAGATGGGAAAATTCTGGAAAACAAACACTCCACGTAGCTTCGTCCGAACTTGCACGTTCCAATCAATACGAACATCACGATTGCTTGCACTGCGGTTACATCAATAGTAATTATTTCGTTTCTCTCCACATGACGTGTGCACTCAATGATCCATTCCTCGGTTCACCCATTTTCCGACCACCGAGGCAGAGACCAGGCCAGAGATCGTAGCTTTTCACGGACCGGTTTCATCGACTTCGCCCAGAATTCACTGCAATGCTTCGCGGGTTCATAACGAACTCAAAAAATCATAAATTTACCCCCTCCCGGTCAGGCAAGATCGACAAAAAGGAAAAACACAACACGCACACCACACACACCAGAAAGGGTAGAGCTGACACAAAAAGCGGCACACCGCAAAAATTTGTAACTCGCTTTTTATCCCGAACCGGGACCAAACAGGGGTTTTTTCGCTCACGTCACTTTGAACGGTCCTTTCGCAACTGACTCCGGCCGTCGACGGCGGTTTTCCTTCGGGGCCCGAACCGTCGGTATCCTCGTTACCCGGTTCTATCCACCCTTGGCCCCCCGCATCCGGGCACGATTCGCACCAAAACAAACGCTCGGCCACGAAAGCTTTCTTGCCAACCGGAACCGCTCCGTCCCGTTCGGGTCGAAAGGTTTTCCTGCGGAACGGGACCGAGGCGCTGGTTGCAACGGAAAAGCGTGAAAATGTATGACAGAAGCGCGAAACCAAAACAAGGCACCGAACGCACCCGAAGCTGCCTCTCACACACAGCCGAAGTGAAAAGCGTGTGGTGCTTTTGGCTAGAATCCGAACGCGCTCGATGAAAGCTCCATCGACCCGCGTGAGCTTTCGGGCGAGCAGGACAACCGGTTGTTTTGCGTCGGGAAAATGGTTTTCCCCGCCATCTACCACGTTTGCATGTGTATGTGTGTCTAAGTGCCCGAAACGGACGGACGATGGAAAGTTATGCATCGCGCTCGCTGTACTAAAACGGTTACGACAATTACACTGTTAAATATTCTTGAATAGGATTTACGGCAGGGGAGTATTTAGCGGGTTAAGGGAAGTGGGAGGAACGGGTTGATTTGAAAGGACGAATATACGATGAAAAAGGCACGAGTTTCTATGCAGCGCCGGAATGAAGCAGACACACGCGAATGGTTTCGTTGATGGACAAAACTTGACCCCATACATCATCTGGCGAAGGTTGGGAAAATTAACCGAAGCTATTGGTTCAAATTAGGAAAAGCCATTGTTGTGTGGGTTTTTAACACATATTTTTGAATGTTAAAAAAATTGAACAAGCACCAAACTTGGTGTTGTAAATAATAACTTATTTACTTTTTCACATCAAATGAATATGGTTCATAATCATTCATTTGATGAACTTATTTGGGCTTAAATTATTCCTTATTTTTATTGGCTTTCGCTGCTTTGTTTTTTAATAACAAAGCTTGAACAAGTTACGTATATCTAACATTAAACATTATAAATAAATTTCGATTCAAAACCATACATGGATTATTTGGCAATTCGTGTACCAAATACAAAGCTCTAAGTTTCATTAGGCCATTGTAAGCGAGAAATGCTCCCAAGCACCTCCTCGTCGAGATATTGGGTACTCTTGAGCTGACGGTTAATCAAATCAGGTACTTCTCCGCTGCCTCACCGCCGAGATACCCTCGCCAACAAGGCATCATTTCGACGAGCTTCCAAGAAACCACACGACCTCCTCCAACTCCACGGAATTTGGCCGAAGGACCTCTGGCTTTGGACGGCTCCCGACGGTTACACGAAACCACCGGCACGCTCACTCGCCCGGTTGCACTGTTGCAGGTTGCGTGTAGGGTGGAAATTTATGCATTGGCTCCGGGAAAACGGTGTGTGAGTGAGTATCAGCTCGAGTGGAAAGCGGAGCCGTCTTTTCCTTTCGTGCGACACAACGTCGCTCACGGCTTGGTCCCCTGGGCGTGAATTGTGGCTGAGTTTTTCTCAATCCTTTTCACTATCCCCCACCACCTCCCTTTCACCACAAAGGAATGCCAAGCGATAAACGTATCGTGCTCCGTAACCTGCCCCAAACTGAGACGCCGCAGGCCGTGATGTAACGGACTAGTTTTTTTTCTTCTTTCCTCCCGTACTTTATCCGATAGTAAACGTTTACTTCTCGGTGGTAAATAAGTCGAGTCTAAGAGTTCTTTCCACGACACCGCACCCCTTGGCACATACATACATGGCAGTCGCACGAGCGCACATTGATTATTCAACGGGACATGGCGGGCTGTCAGAAGACGCGTGCCATTGAAACCGAAGGGCTGCTAAAAGGACCACGCAAGGCAAGGAGATGTCTGTGTGTGGTTTCCAAGCAGCCTTACCTGGGTACTGATGGAGAAAAAAATACTTCAAACACACCCCCACACCACAAAGTGAGAGGCAGTACAAACAGTCACCATGCACTTCGAAGAAGTCCGAAAAATGGGGTGACACTACAACTTACCATAAATCTTCGAACCTTTGCCGGGGGTGGCTGGAGTTAAACAAGCCAACTTGCACTCGAGGAAGTCGTGGGAGGGGGCGGGTGCACTTTAACCTATTTGCAAAAATACATCGTGTCCTTATCGCGGGACAAGTGGAATTCGTTGCCCGTGTCGTTCTATTTTCAGCTGACCCATGTTGGAGCCACTTCTTGGCTGTTCGAGTGAAGCGAGGTGGCGAGAGGTATGGGAACGAAACAATTTAGAACTTTCAGAATTTTAAACATGTTGGAATTGGGAAACAGCAGAAAAGTTGTACCCATCTGGAGTACGATTTTTGGAGTGATAATACTTTTCAGCATTGAATAGTAGAAATGATGCAAAAGATTTCTTTAGCAGCGAAATCAACTAGAAAATGTAGTTTTTAACACAATAATATATTAAATAATATTTTGATAATAAATGTAGGGTTATGGTTCAGGCATCAACTCTTAACAGTAAAGTTCATCAATAATCACAAAATATCGACAAGCAAAGCAAATGATTTAAGAAGAAAGGAGTAAATTTTCATTACCTAGTTTGATTTGGGCAAATTCTTACGAAGACTCATCTCCGCTTTACACTTTTTTCTTGATTTTAGACGAGCAATGAACAACCAGATCAAGTTTAAACCATCCCTTTCGATTCCCGGAACATCGATATCAGTTGGCTAACTAGCATCCCGGGTCTGCAACAAAGCCTAGATTATATTAACTCCAACGGAGGCTTAGTCTCGTTTCTACGTAAATTTATGACCGAAGGCGACTCTAAGCGAACGCTTCGTTTGTAATCTGGTTGCGATTGTTCGCGCGTAAATCCTTCTACGTTCGTCGGCTGCAGACTGGAGATAAGATATTATTAGCCGTCCTAGGTTTGTTTTAGTTTTTATTTTGTGAAAAATCCTGACACAGATGATAATGATAATTCCCAGCTTAACCTGGCCACGTTGACTTGATCCCCAAAAATGCCACCGCTCGTTCCCGTGCAAGTGAAACAAAAACACAAAAACGCTCTTGTCCCTTGAGTGCAGCAGAGTTTACAATTTGTGTCAATTATGTCTTCCAAGCAAGCATTCCGGGATACGCAGGAAAGAAAAACATCCACCCGAGGGGAAAAGAGCGTCCGAGCTCGACGCGTAAAGTCCTGACCTGACATACCGATGAAGTCCACCTAATCCCACGCCGTTCAGCGGTATGACATTTCCCGGATTTTTGCCCGGCGGTATTCCGGGCGGCAGCAGTCGTAAAGTTGACTTCATCCGCCCAAAGCCGAGCGCCGTCGGATGGACACGCTCCTGTGATTTTTGGCAGTGGAAAACTCACCCGAACGGTGTCAGTGTCACACAGTTGTCAGTGAATTTGTGCCACGAGTGAATGTTTTCGGCGGCGATTAAATGACGGATTATGAGTCTTTCGACCGTTTAGAAAATAAACCACTGAACAAGTGCAAGGAGTTTTCAACTAGCTTTTCTCTTATCCTCTTTTTTTTAATTATAAGCTTTCTTACTTCATCCAATTTATGATTTAAATTAAATTAAATTTGCTTTGAAATAAAAATACGATATGCTTGCGGTTAGAATACCGCAATGCTTTTTGAAAAAGGCATATTTTAGCAAACATTTTCCACAACATTAACACGTTATTTGTAAAGCTCCATTTTACATATTTTATCGACACACTTTTCTTCGAATCTGAGTTATTGTAGTGTTTTCGATCTTATGGTTTTACATCTAAAACCATCAACCTTATTTTAACATAATGTTTTTGGGATGAAAAAAGCTACCAAAGGAATGTTTTCTTATTCTTATGTATTGTATGTAAGAATGTATTCTTATGCAATATTCAAAACGCTATATGAACCGGAAACGTAGAATAAGCTAAAAATAGAACGTATATTTAATAGCTCCAGCTTTTGACCGATCACTTTTGAGGCAAATAATCAATTGAGCTATTTTAAGAGCATCTTTAATAATGGATCACTTATCGACCAGCAGTGGCCATCCCGATGCAACGTTCAAATCGCATGCAGCGAGTCCTTGCGCAAGGGCATGGATCCCGGGCTAAAGTGCTGAAACGGATGAAATCCAGCACACATACCCGACCGGATCGATTCCGATGGCTCAACGCTAATTTGACCAGATCTAACAACGCTTTGGTGAAGCCATTTTTCCGCGTGCATGGGAAAGGGCCGGTCGGGAAAATCTTAATTTTCAACAGCGGAGGATGTGCACGTGCACGCTGTGTGAGTCCATGCCGCGGCAGTTCCAACGGCGAATGGCATGGAAAAGCATAGAAATCAAACAATGGAAACCGCTAGGGGTGGTGGAGGCGATAGGTGGGAGGAAGGACTCAACGCTTAGAACGAAGGACAGCTGCCGTACATAATATGCTGATTATCAATCAATTGAGACGAAAATAATGAAATTTTTCCACATTAATGGCTGTCAATGGTCCGACGGTGCTCGGCTGGCTGCAGACTGATGTTCTGTCCGAGGAGCGAGCGCAGGAATGAATGGAAACAGTGAAAAGAGAAAAGCATCCAGTGAGTGAAGAGAGCTACACTCGAAAAACGGATCCCAGTTGGTGGTCAAAAGAATCGTGCATGGTTGCATCACATGCACTTGAATGTGTGTTGTGTTTCACATAACATCTCAGAGACCGAAATAAACCACGTAAGAAAAGAGAGAAATAGAGTGATTCATGCGGAAAATGGTAGAAAATGAACAGTTTTGAGGAAAAGGGTTACAGAGAAACATAGTTTAAATATTCATACAATTGAATTGAATGACCAACATTCACGAACGAAAATGGTAGAACGCAAATGAAAGAGGTGAACGGAAAATAACAAGCGAAAAAACAGCAGTCGGAACACATTTGCTTGGGAATCATGCGAGAAACCAATGTTCCGTAACTCATGTGTGTTAGCTTTGTACAGAAATATTACTTTCCCGGTGCGAGGTGGGCGAGAACGGGATACGACAGCGACATTAAAAATATGGCAAACCATATTCCCACTCGCTTCCGGCTTCCACTTCCACAACCCAACCCCCACCGGCAGCGACGAACACGATTGTACAAATACCATTAAAAATCGTTGATCATGAGTAAGTAAATCATTGCAGTCGGCACACGACTCGGCGTGGCAAACCGATGGAGTCGAGCGAGCTGGCGCAGGAAATGTGACCTCGCCACGGTGCACAAAAGGCTAATTATAATTTAATCGTACAAATTTGCATCTGCACCATTCGCAACTGACCGGGAAAGCTTCCCTCGGTGGGAGCTTTTCGACCGGCCAAACCACGAGAGTTGGACCCTTGCTGGTCCTCTGTTTTTCCTTTTCTTTCACTCGGCCCGACGAGGACCGTAAATGTTGGCGATGAGGTTGGTTTGGAAATGGACCCGAGAGTACAAAGTTGCGACAGAACCGGAAACAACCTGTATTGTCGGCGTCATGCTACAACATGCTGGCCGGGCGTCGTCCATGTTTCGTACGGTACATTTTAAAAGTGAACAATTATTCATTCTTCCTTCGTTTTTCGTTTCCCTCGCCGAAAACCCGCAATGCCTGGTTCCCGGAAAGGAGTGCTGTTGTTACTCATTTGGCGGTTATGCTGGCCCATAGGGTACGAAATATACACAACATATTCCTACACCCGGAATATCGTACCTTGCGTTATGGCCCAAACTTAGTGCCATAAATTGTCTGCTGATTTTGATTTCATATCCGCCCTCAAAACCACCCGGAAAATGTGAGGAAAACTTTCCGAGAATGACAATTGGTAATGAGGTTGGACTTGGAGGTTACTGATTATGATGTTTCGTGGAGTGTAAGTAACGGTTTTATCAAAAATATACTGCATAGATTGATCGGCATTTAATCAGGACAAAGGAAGCATTTCCCTTTTACTGCATTAAACAGAAAATATTATCAATATACTTTAACAGAATATGACAACCAAATTTCTGCAAATTGTTTTATCTATTATATGTATTTAAGCAATGATTAAACTAAATTAAAAATGAAATACATTTAATTTTCATTTATTCGCGGTACTGCAAATAAAACGAATAAACTACCATGCGCCTCCATCAAAACTGTTAGTAACGTTTTTCCCTTTTCTTGCTTATTTCATTTAAAAAAAATATTCCAGTGAAAGGATGTGTGAACATTGAAATAATCTCAAAGCTTCATTGTGGGAATTTTTACAGGATCCATGACACATTTCCTTTGGATTCTAAAGAACTTTAACTATGCCTGAAAAAAGCTTTCATTCTGTTCTAAAAACAAGTTATACTAAATTACATCAACAAGGTCTTATATGTACCTTTAAGTTGCGTGCAATATGAACTTCCAAAGATGTCGAAACATTTCAAAACACTACTGTAGTTCGCTTGGGACAAAAGTTGTGCAACCGTGCTTTGGCGCATGCGCGTTTTCCATAAGGAAATTGAATGAAGAAAAGCTTTATCTTCAAACTGTTTTCCATTCCAAAGCAAAGATGGCTCTGGGGAAATATTTCCTTCCTATAAAATATTACTTTGAGCTTTGTGAAAAGTCAATTTTCCTATCACAAATAAAGCTTGAACATTTTCCATGTTTGACTTATCGGCAGGATGCATTGTTAAAAAGAGAAGGAAAAATCCTGAAAATGATGCCACCGGCTTCATCCAAGGTCATTCAATATTTGTGCACCTGCCACCCATCGTAAAATGGCTTCCTTCCTTCCTGCCATCACTACAGACGGCGCCATTAGCTGTCGTACCATCGTTGGCTTAATTTTCCGCGGCCACCAACGGGCGGCTAGCACCGAACGGATGATTTGTTTTCCGCTTTACTTATCCCGCGTCCTTCGCTTTCCCTCCCATGAGAAGGGGATTTTCCTTCGTTCGTCATCATGGCTTTTATTTTTTTACCCCCCCACATGCTTCAAGTTCCTGGAAAAACAAGGTTTGTTTACTTACCGAGAATGGAAACGATGAGGAAAATTCTCAGCAGTGTCACTAACATGGTGATATGTTTTCGTTACTGTTACGTGGTGGTTGCTTCGCGCCTTCGCCCGACGATGTAATCCTTGAAGCTGTTCTCGTGGCCACTCTGTCAACACTTCGCGAACGGTTTTCCGGGAAATGGCCCAGCTTCGTTCGGTTGATTTAGTTTTGTTTTTTCTCGTGTACTCGCGTGCTGCTTTTGTCCTCTCGGTCGCGTTTCATTCACCGACAAGAAATTGTCTAACGATCGTCTCGTGGCGAGAGGGGATGGAAAAATAATTTGTCCTCAACCTAGCCCAACGAGTCACACATGGTTGCGCTGTTTCTTTGCGTCCCCTGGCTGGAAATGAAATGAGAAAAGGGGAGAAAAAGACACCAAATGAATAAAAAGCTCATAAAGCCCGGCATCACCATTTAGCGCCGCCAGTATGTAAGGCAATCGTAACGCCACGACCGCCGTTTTCATCATCCTGTGGATGGCGACGCCGGTTGATTAAAACGGAGTATCACCTAAGGGTCGTTAAGTGAAACTGGTGGACTGAAGGGGGTGCATGCGAAACCGGTGGACATCGGGCGAAATGAATTCGAGGCACGCTTACACCGCGAGCAGGTCGGTCGTCTGCTTAGGCGCCAAGTGGTTCCGCCCGTAATGGAGACACATTTATGGCAGGGCTGGGGGTTTTTAGACCCTCGAAATGTCATCTCCGGGGAATGCGAGAAGGAACGGTGCAATCCTTTTCATTTGAATCATGCAGCTGTTGATGAGCTTCGTAGGGGAAATATGAAGCATTCGTTAAAACGACCGCGTTATATGAACAAAGGCTCTTCAATTATGGTTGTTCTATAGGTTTAAAACGACAGTATTTAGTCCAACATAAGAGGCGTAGTTAGAAGGGCTACTTACTACGCTTTTCACTTGAATCATTTTTATGTATGTTTAAAACGCGGATAACTGCATACTGTTGTATTCAACAAGCTCTAAGTTCTTTCAATGTTATCAAATGGAACATTCTCTTAAAGAACTTATGTTGTTAATGCTGAAAACTTGTTCTTTGCAGTCAGTTGAATCTTATTAATTAGCTGAAGTGGATTTAATCATTGAAGAAAACACACATACATGTAAATCTTCGTTCAAGTCTGAAAAGTCAGCTCCGGCGTTCATTGCAGCAGTCACAATCGGATAGTAATTTCTAAAGGCCCCCCGTCATTAGGTCGACCCCATTCTATGAGTGAAGGCTTTTCAACCATGGATGCTATTAATACACAACATGGTTAGGCATTGGCACCAATTATCCAAACTTAAGAGCACCGTTTTCTACACTCTAATATTTACATAAATTAGTCCAAAAGAATATGTAAAGACGTATGCAACTGGAGCGTTGAGTTGAAGGAGCTTTTATTTGACGTAGTTTTTATAAAAAGCAGCCCTGTAAAACGAATGAAATTCCGAATGCATTATAAATGAAAGGAAATTGTATGAAATGAATTTCTTCATTGCAGAACGAACATAAACATGTTGACTTTTCATTCGAGTCTGAAAGGAACAGAACAGCCCATGCGCTCATTTTCATTGCCATAACCAGTGAACTAATTAAAACGGTAAGTGTCGTAGGTCGTGACCTGTACATAAATTCAATTCAATTATATTTGTTTTTAACGCATAAAGTGAAATAAATTAGAAACTCATTTGTAAATGGTACATGTGTTAAGAAAAAGTTGTAGCTTTTACCAAAGGAGTAATATTTGAGGATGTTTAATTTTCCTTTAGATTCAGATTAAACGAAATCGTACTACACTTGACAAAAATTCCTCTTCGTTTGATTTTGTATGGTAGAAACTTATGACACTATTGCTTGCTTTTTATACTTAAACTCGCTCTCTAACACAACCTTTGACGGGGCGCGAGAGCTAGGAAGCAAACCACCTTTCGAAAAGGACGATCTAAAGTGTTCAAGCGTGCTTGCTACCGTTTCAGATTAATCGATATGTTCGAAACGGATATGGTGGGAGAAGCGGGGGGGGGGAGGGGTGGTGCGATCTGGTGGAAGACAGCAGGGAGAAGGTAAAAGATGTGCTCGCCTTCGTGATGCATGTAAGGATGGTACGCTGTGGCATTGATTTTGCGATGCCCTTTCTGCTGTCTCACGCGGAACCATACACACACACACACACTTACACCATGAAGCACCATGTTTCGAGTGGGATTTTGTTTCGGAAAGCAGCGTGGGGAGGGATAATTTTCCACGTTCGATTTGCAAATCATACTCAAGCACGAACACTCGTTTCCGGGACGTGCCGTGAGAAATGGAAGGCCAACTGACCAACTCTCCCGGAGCCGTCGAACTTTCCGTCCAGAACGGGGTGTCTAATGAGCCGAATGTGGAGCATACATATCTTATAAGTTGGCCAAATACGTCGAGAACGTTCTCGATAGGGGCAAAATTGGGCAAAAGGGAATGGGGCCCTTATAGTTCGAGACAACACCTGGTATTTCTAGGCTGCGAAGGGAGTATACTTCTGACGGAAAGTGCTACATATTGATTTTCTCATATAGATGTAACCAAAATAGCTTTTCAAATCGTTTGTGAAGCATTCCTGATCGGTAAATATTAATGGTTCGCACAGGAGTGCAAATAGTGAGTACACTGCGTTTGAAAAATAATCATTGGATATTAATCTTCCAAGTTTATAATAATTAATTGTAAACTTCATATTCTTAATCAATAGCAAAAGTTTAATTTATACAAACACATTAATATGAAAGTTTAATACTATTTTGCTCTGCCGTTTTAATTCCACGTTCCAAAAACTGTTGTGCGATACCAATAACTTATCATCCGCAAGCCATTACTTACATTCTTACCAAACCACTGAAATTTCTCGCACCTCCCCTTCCCAAACCAATCCCATAGGTCAGAATGTGGAGTAAATAATTAAGATTCCACACCCAAAGCATCCACAGCTCGGTCGGGTGTGCCTTTTTCGGTCCGGTTTCATTCCAACAACTTCATATCGTTTTGTCTTTCTTCCGTCAACCCTCGATGGCTGCGGTTTGCTTAACAGGTGAGAGCTGCTTTCGAGAGGGGTTTCGGAGGGACCGAGGGCGGTTGACAGTTAATCAAAAATTCGCAATCAACCTTTGGGGCCCGCTCGAGATCCGATCTTTAACCCTTTCTTCTCGGGGTATGGTTTTGCGTTTCGACCCTCACAGAAACTCGGAATCGTCTTTGACTCCATGGAATCACTTCGTACACCATTATGAGTCCTGCCCGGCAGCAATGTCGCTGCTCGTCTGATGCCAGTTCGTGGCAGTTCCGCTCATCAATAATTTACCAAGTGGTGTCCCAAATTTATTCCTCCAGCACCAGGTACTCTTGCGCTGGTGTAAATCATCGCCTCGAACAAAAGAAGTCACCAAACGGTACCTACGTGCAGTTGATTGGAGTAAAAATTATGGATTTTGCATGAGGGGAGTTCCTTTCCAGCATTTCGTTATTAACACATAGTTAGGCAAAATAGACTTATACTCAGACAATAAAGATATAATTAAATCATTGCTCTCCCTGTTTACCGCAATCAAATAAAGTTGTTGACATTTCATTTCACCTTCCCAACTGTCAGCCCATTTGAGCGTACTTATTCTGTCAAAAATATGTGTCTTTTCGGAGGAAACGCCCTGAGAACATCAGCCTATGTTGTGAAAAACCTCCTCGATCAAAGCTTCAAAAAGGCACGTACAGCAAAGCACACACCATGCGATACAGCTCCCTCCTGCGTCACGTAACGCTATGTCGATAAACTGGCTGTGAGCGTCAACGCAAAACCACGGCAGTAAACGGTAGTTAATCTGCTTAAGAGGTATAAAATTTTATTCCTGCACAACAGCTTAACCCTTAACTAGGTCTACCCGCATCCACGCGTCCCGCGGCAGCTCGGCACGAATGTCACTCCGGTTTCCAAACGTTTCCGCCTTCTCCAGACGATTCGAAGGAGGAAAGGCGTGCGTGCGACCGTCTTTTGTGGTTCAACCCGTCCCACAATCTTTATCGCACCACAGGTTGAGAATGTCCGTGTGCGTGTGTGTGTGCGGGTGCGAGTGGGGTATTTCTTTTATCACCCTGAGTGCTAGCCGTTTGGGGGTTAGAAGTGTTGTTTGTTGAGGTGTAGAAGTTATGATAATACATATTTAATCATGTAATTAATTTCGGTATCCTTTCGGTCGCTCTTGGGTACTTTTATTCCGCATGGGTTCCTTAATCCGGTGATAAGGACAACATTTTAATCCAACCAGTTTCCTCGACAATCGTTCCCTCTCGGACGCAAGGAGTTGAATCCTAGGAAGCAACCGATGATGGAGCCTATTTTTGACGACGCCTCACAGCATTCCGACGGTGGTGGAAAGAAACAATGCAGTACACCTCTCGAGAAGGGAGCACTGTTGAACCCTTTTTGCCCCACAAAACCTGTCCCAACTCGTCGGTGCGTAACGTAAGTCTCCACCAACACCGTGTAAGGGTGTAAATCCTGTTGAAATATTCAAAGCAGTTTTATAACAAATAAATCCTCTGTTTTTATAACTGCGTCGCTCATAAATCTAAATAATTGATGTTTCCTCTCACGAGCAGGCCCACAAACAGGCTGTCGTGCCACCTTGCACTATGATTTTCCAGTCCCCAGTCCCGCCCGTTGTTGACCGACGTGTCTAGGAGCGAACACGTTTTCCTCCCTCCGGTGGAGTCTGCTCTGTTGATTTGACAAGAGCAATTCCGGGGCGCTTTCGATCAAACTCATCTACTTTCGTAGCTGCTCTGCTGTTGACACTCATTTTTGAACTTCCTCCTACCCAGCGCAAGGTCCCTTCGCTCATTGTCACTGGTTTTGAGGCCCTTGCGTGGGTGAACCAGTTTTCCGGTCGGACTGATTCGGGTCCGCTTTTCTTCTGTTTTGTTCATTGTTGGGCTCCTTCGTTCGGGTTTTCTCCCTTTTTTTATGCCATCATTCGAAACATAGTCCTTTTTGCGTCCCGGTCATTTAGTAGGTGGGGTTTGGGGAAGTGAAAAAAAACCCACCCTGCGCCATTGTTGTGCCGTACCTGACCGCAAAGAAACAACCAAATGGGCAACTCGCTCGGTTAGCGCTCGAAAGCGGTGATTTTGTGTCTGCCTTGCTTTTATTTTTGCTCCTCTGCTTGCTGCTTTCTAGCTCGCTTCTGAGCCACGCTCCGGTTCGTGTACGCATTCGCATAAAAATGCCTCCGACCGGGACGGCATGGGAAGGCCCACAGGTACACCGGAAGGTACAAAAGGTTAACCCTACCGATTGCGCCACTTGGAAAGAATAGGACTTTATGTTTCACATTACAGACCACGGAAGTTGTGTCCATTCGTTAACGGTCTGCAACTGACTGGCCCGCTGCCTGTGGGTGGAAGTTTTTCGTTTTTGTTGTGTGTTAGTTATTTTTAGTCAGCATGAATAGAAATAAGGCTATCGAAATGAAAGCAACGCACAAACAAAGCATTTGGGAAGCTTCAAGAGCCTTTTGGAATAATGTTTCATTAAGACACACATTTTTCTGCAGTTGGCAGAGAAAATATTTGCACTTGTAATTAAAACACCCTTTTTAATCTGCATCGGTATATTTATATCTGTGTAGGAAAAATGCGCTTTATGTAATAAACATGTTCAAATTGATGGCAAATGATTTCATATCATCTGAAAAATTGGAAATTGGCATCATTTGAACAAAAAACAATATTCATTACTTAAGGTAAAACAATCGTTAAAGGGGTTTGAAGAGAGAAAATATATGATATAGTAAAACAAAAAATAAACCGTTTCATTTCAATGACAAAACGTTACAGTTACAACTCTATCTAGATCGTAACGATTATTATATCTTCAGAACAACGTGGTTTCAATTAAGTCGTGCGTTAAAACTGACAGTGTGCGTGCGATCGACATTTCATGCAAACAGCTGCGATCGTTAGATAAGTCGTGCCCTATTTGCTGGTTGTTTAACAAAGCTTCTTTTTTTCTCTTTTGTAACAGCCAACGGTCGTTAAGATTTTTACGATCTCCAACCCCCGAACCACCGTCTAACAAACCCACTTCATTAGTTTTCATTAAACGTTCCGGGCGACGGCGCGTGTTTCCGGTGGGCTTGCTTTACTTCGCTCGCCTCGAAACCCGTTCAGGCACGAGGATGAACCTTTCAGTCTTCGCGCACGGTTGGAAATGATTCGTTTAAATGGCGTTTCTTCCGGCATTCCCGCTCCCGAATGTCCCTCGGTTCCTCGCTGGTGTAGACCGGAACGGAGGAACGAACGGCGAAATCGGTCACCGCGGTGACGTAACTTGTGCCGAACGCGCAAATGTTTGTTCGGAACATTTACTTCTCTCCCCGTCCCGTTGGGCATTCCCGAACTCCAATCAGCGACAGCAAACAAATATAGCGGTAATCGATAAAAATTGTTTGCATTTTCCCTTTCCGTCGACGGCGCGTGGTCTCAGTACCTTTGTTCGGTGCAACCCGTCTCCCCGGGAAGGCACATCCTTCCGAGCAGCTTCAGGTGCGCACGCAAACGCTGAAGGCGGAAGGTGAATCGTAACAGTTTTAATGAAACGTAAATAAGCCACTCAATAAGTGAGTCACATCGGGCGAACGAGCAAATGCGTTCTGAAGTACCAAACGACCAGGATGTCGACGACGACGACGACGACGATTGCCTGTTAATGCGGCCCGGCAAGGACCCTTCGGGAGAGTTGGTACGCGTCCTCCAGTAAGTGTCCACCGAAGCGACCTCCCCCACCTTCTGGGAAGTCGACGACCGCCCAGCGAATGACGAATAGAGACGTCAAATTGAATATAAAAATGTTAATTCGTCTCGACTTGGCTCCCCGGCAGTCGTTGGCCTTGAGACCGTTGAACGGAACATGGAGGTGCGGGGAGGAAGTGTAAATGTTAAGGTGGTCTGTTTGCCTTCCTTATTTTCGAGTTGGCACTCGGTCCGAGCGCCCCGACAGGACGTACATCAACGGGTGGCGACGATGATCAATCAAACAATAAATTTTCCTTCCACCTCGCGGTGGGGAAGGTTCGTCGTCGGTTCCGTTGTAACCGGAAGTAAGGCTGGACTTAAGCCGTGGGCAAGGGCACACCGTCCTCGATTTGATTTTATCTACAGTTTTACGACCGTTCTAGGTGGAATGAAAATGTCAGACTCTATTTTAGCCTTTTGTAGTTATTGGTTTATCACAAAAGAGACAACCTCTTAGCTAAACTAAACCATCGATCGTTAGTTTCTTCACTTGATTGTGTTGTTTTACAAACTTAACTCGGAACAAATTTCAGGTATGAAATATCCACTTTGTTTGTGATTACACACTAGATCTGTTATAAAATAAAACAAGTGCAAACAAAAAGATAAACATTAAATAATAATTTCCGATGGTTGAATGTGGGTAAAAGATTTGTAATAATTAAGCCATTTCCATTACCCGAGGGTTTATAAGCTGGCATTAGACACCGATTGGACGATTTCATGATTTATGTAAAAAGAACCATATCCAAATGCGCTTTTTATCAAACCCGTATGCTAATAAAACTCAAAGTAATTCATGATAACACTGGCTTCAAATGGTCGGTTTATTTGAATTTTGCAAGCGTCAGTATAGAACCACAATCAAACGGCATTGGTTTCAACTGAACCACCGTTCAACCGCCCCACTTTTGTACTCAAGCGACGCTAATGGTGCTGGATTAATATGATTATTTTATGCAACAATTTCAAACCCAATCATCGTGCGCCCGGGTATCGCTTCGGCACGCCCGCGTGCGGGCACACCAACAGGTTCGGTGGGAATGTTTGATTTGTGGCTGTCGCGTAAGTAATGGCGTGGTTTGGGAAAGGGAAGCTTACGCCGGGCTCCACTTATGATTGATACTTGAACATGGGATTTCATTTCACGCTCAAATGGTAAACAAAAATCAAAACCATTGCGGGCAGCAAATTAAAATATAAATCTTTTTTTACCGTTTTGTTCGGTTTGTTGTACGTTAGACGTCGAGCACGTCGACTTTGATGCTTTTAATGCTGACGGCATTACGCTTTCATTTTCCACAGAACACAACAATAAGGCACAGTAGGACCCCACGGTGACCCTCGGAATAAAGCGCTAGCCGAGAGATTTTCCACTCGCCTAATCTATTTTTCATTCATTTTATTTGCGCGCTGTTCGCTTCTCGGTTTCGTGCATGCCATTGTCAATTTTTTTCGCCCTGTCAGTCTTCATTTCCGTTCACCAAACCGTGCCGTGGCGTGTGGTGGCTAAAGAAAAACCCCAATCCGGAGAAGAAAACTACGAACAAAACAAAATCAACAAATAGCATTACTTTGGCACGGTCCCCTAGCCCTCGGGTGGCCTTGTCTGGGCTCAACACAAAAAGACACTTTTGAGGTGAGTTTTGGATTAGTTGACTTCAACTTTTCATTTTATTTTTTCGAAAGATTTTTCCCACCTGGCTCTTTAGCAAAAAATGATTGCGTAGGAGGAGGTTTGCCTTATACTTTCTTCCTTCGTGTTTTGACCACCATTGAATTTAAGAAAGAAAAAAATATGCCAGCAAGCGAGCTACCGATGGTCAAAGATGAACAAGACAACAATCTTCCCACACGGAGCGTCCGAAAATATGCGAGCAATGAGATTATGGTAGTTTTTTTTCCTCATTTTTTGTTGCTGGCCAGTGGCTTTATTTTTCATCCAAGTTTCCGACACATATTTTCTTGCCCACAGTGAGTCCGGTTCGTGTTTCGTTTTTCTCCTCCCCACCACGCTTCCACCCACCGAAAGGTAGGTCGTAAAGAAATTTAAGTTAATTTATAACATTATTTTTTTGTCCCTGTTGGACAGATGGACAGCGCGTGACAGTATTTTGAATAACAATTTAAGCTGCGGGGAGCTTATAAATTTTGCACCAAAGGATGTTCGTTGCTTTGTGGTCGTACGGTGAATAGAAAGTTGTAGCCAATATTCTTAACAATGAAACAGAATTTTCAGTCGACTTTCTTTCATTTTACATCTGTTTTTGCTACTGATATTTAGCCTTGTTCCCATCTGTCGCATGTTGATTGGGCCATCAATCTTCGCCGTCTTTCCTGGGATCGCACCAGCTGAAACATGGGTCAGACGCAATCCTAAAATCCGGATTTTGATTCGATGCCCGTTTTTTCCATCACACAACTAAACCGCCCTGCCTTGGCATTTCTCCAAGTGAGCAGAGATTCACTTAGTAAATTTATAAGATCAAAAGTGAATCTTATTAAGTGCTCCGCCAGGGCGATGGTACGCCGTCCACGGTTCTGGGCATCAGAAATCAAATCTTTTATCTTCGGACCTCAATAAGCCGTCTGAGACCCTCCCTTCTCTAATTTTCCCAGACCCTTACGTCGCGTTCGACTCTTGCCCGGAAGAGCGATGAATTTAATCAGGAAATGGCAAATTAGCTGGCAGGTTTTATTTGGTCGGATGGCTACGCAAGACATTCCATTTCCTTTTTCCCCGGGCACCAGGGCTAGCCTTATCTTTTCCGCTTAGTTTTCATGTACACCACCGCCCTCCTAGTGCCCTTCTCGCCAAGAATGGGATCATCTTTCGGATCTTGGCAGCCCTTGGGAAGGATATCGGAGTGCTGCTATGAGTGCGGCTTGGTTTCCTTGCGGTTTTTGCCACAATCGGACCCGTTTCATCACTCCCCTCCCAAACCCAACCGGCGAGCAACTGGATGGAGGCTGGGCGAAAAGCTTTTAATTAGCAAACACAACGGCACGACGCAAAGTTCCCGCACGACCGCCAGCACCGGGGTTGTATCTTGCCATTCAAATTGATTGCGCCCTCACAAGAGTGGAGTCTCTTTTCTGATTGCCACTGCACCGAACTTTACCGACCAAACAGAAGGAAACGGAGGCCGAAGAAGCAAGCAAGCAGCAAACCGGTCTTTCCAAACGGGAAATGGGTGTTATTTGAGATTTTTAATTAGCTCACGCAATATGATACGCAATTTCGGCAGGCGGAAAATGTACAATAAAATTACTACATTAATGGGCACTTCACGTCATTAGCTAATCAGATGACATTTTGGGTTGTTTCCGCGTGATTTCGGCAGCCCATTTGCCAGATTAAATTGACTTTCAAATTCTGTTCGGCTCTGTTCCTGGACGCGTTGCTTTTCACTAATAGCTTCCCTTCTATATTTTCTTGCCGTACTTTTCCTCCTCTAATTGACTGCCGTTAATGAACTTGAAAGATTTATACCCCTTGCCGTTTTTTCGAAAAGAAATCCTATCCGGATCTCCTAGGTTTTTGCCTCTTTTTTAGGGCCTATCATTGATGCTACATCGATACCTGCCACCTACGTGCTTCGTTTCGAAAAGCTCGTGAAATTGTAGTGAGTGAAAAAGCAAAACAAACCAACCATCCTCTCAAGCAAGCGTAAAAGCTCCCGCGGGATTTCGATCAATTTCCAAAGCCAAATAGAACCTCGTCCCACGGTTTCCCACCGTACTCGGGCCAGTATGCCAGTACGTTCACGTCGACATAGAGCAGCCCCATATGCCGGTGATTTTTGAAGCGATGGTAATTCTACGGAAAACACCATCATCACACACACCTCCCCACGGTTACGACTTTCCAATCCATCTTCACGTGACCTCGCGCGCCGGGAAAAGGCTGAACATCATCCACCCATCCCAGCGTGAAGGTTCGTTGCAGAAAGGAGCACCATTATACATGTCACGGTGTTTCCTGGGGTTTTTTTTTACTCCTTGGCTCTCGCTTTTCCATTCACTTGCACAGGAAATGTAATCATCACGTTCGATCGATACTTTGCCCCGGCGATGGAAAGAATGGGGCCGCTCTCGGCTTCGAGCTTTCAGTTCGGCCTTGGTTCAGTTCTGGATGGAGTTTCTTCATTAATGTTTAAAGCGGCCGTACAACTATTTGACAGTTCCCGATTGGGCGTAGCAGGAAAGGGACAGGAACGGGAGAGGAGGGAAAGAGCACCGGGATGGGATGAGGAAAAACTCGATAGAATGGTTCATTAGAGATGAAAGAACATTACTTTCACCTCGCCGGCTTTTACAAGCCACGATCGATCGACCGTCCCAGCCTGACCCTGGGAAACCAAAACAATGGAACGGGGCATTTTCTTCCGGTGCTCAACGTGCTTTCCGGCTCGAACTCGACACACATGCGACCTCTCCCTGCACCCATCCATTGGCAAATGAAGCGGAGAGGAAGGAGCTTTTGTTTTCACAACGAAGCTCAACAGGATTCAAACTCCTTTATAATCGATATTCGAAGCACTAAAATTAACGGACAACACAGCGAGAAAGAAAAATAAAAAGCAACTCGATTTTTCATCGACAAAATAGCTCCACCATTTTACACTCACGCCCCGTTGGTTGGCCAAAAGGAATAGGGTTCTGTCGGTGTGTGTGTGTGCAAAGTTTCTCCTTTTTTGCCCCATTTCGGTTCCACTCGTGCCGGAAGGATTGATCGTAATTAGTGAGCCCTTCGAAAACGGGTGTAAATTTCCCATCACAATGTTTACTTTTTCCGAACAAAGAACGGGCCTTGGACCGGTATGGTGGAAACGAGTGGTGTTATTATCGCTCTTACAGCAAGGGTTTTTATTGAAATAGGGTTTTTTCTCACATTCTCCAAAGCAAAATACTTCCGTTTGATCTCACCATGAGGACATGTTAAACGAGACTCGCCTGCGAGGAGTATCGATGAGAGCTGCTGGGCGCTTTTTAATGATCGGTGTTAATGGCAGCAATTAGATGAAAGTGATGTGATAATGAGATTACGAAAGTGATGCCCTGCTGGGAAGCGTATCGCTTCCAACCACACTGTATTACCATTCAATTACTTTCTTTGGAAAATTATAGCAATTTTTACCCTCAGGGATAACTCAAATGGTGTGGAAATCCCTCCTGGATGCCTCTCATATTCATATATTATATCACTGAGAAATTGAACATCTTTTCTGTTGTTTTTCCTTTTCCAAACATGTCTTCACAATCCTCAGCTCACATTAAAACGAAGCCAAAGAAGCAAGTTAATTTAAGCCATCTGAATAAAACACTTTATCACAAACCAGAATGCTATAAACCCAAAAAGTAGGTAAAAGGCATGTAAAGATCGTTTTTGAAGTTTTAATATACAGCTTTTAACACTGTCACTCATGATCACCTCTACTTAAATGCCACCTCAAAGATAATCATCTTTGCGAAATTTCATTCAAGAAACTATAATCAAAGACGTTGTAAATATTTTCAGTTCATTTGAATCAAAAAGGCAAACATATAAGTGCATTATTTGTTTTTAATTTGCATAAACAGAGCCTAAACATTGCCTCTAGACCCACTGCGCATAAAAAAATTGTCCGAATATGAAAAATCTGAACAAAACCAACTAAGGTTAAGATGATTATTATTGTTAATTTTAGTAACTTTTGTCAAAATGTTCAAACAAAATGGAGGCGCATGGTGGCGCACTGCATAACATAATGGAGGCGCATGGTACTTTTCAATGTTGGTGTATGTATACTGATAAAATGCATAACAAACCTTACAACCGTTTTAAGTAATTTATTTCGTCTCAAAAGGGTCATAACTTGATGAATCTATAGGATTTTTTATATTGTACAACACCCCTTTCATGTTCATTACCGGGGCGCTTATTTTTTTCAGTTTCACAGCTATCGTCAACGCTTGGTGAGTACGAACACGTCTTTGTCCTAATTCGCACCCTCAGACAGCATCAAATTGACAACCCGGTCCCACGCGACTGGCCTACAACATGAGCAAAATAATGCCGTAATTATCGTCAATTTTTAATCACGACATTACCGCACATCGTCATGCTGGAAACATGCTCGGAATCGCTACACAGCTGCACCTTCAGCTGACGGATTCGGTTCACCCTCCCGCAAAGACAGCCTTCGAACTCAGTCACGGGTCTGTGATCGACGAACCGGGAATAATTGATCCGCGTTAAAATATTCATCCGTATGCAGCTCGAACGGGGGTCGGACCATCACCCACACCGACGCGAAAAACCGGTCACACCATTAGCCGCCGAAACCGCCCCACCCACGATCCCCTTTTTCTGTGGGCTTGACGCAGCAAAACGATTTCCCACCCTCGAGCCACGCTGTTCCGGTGGTGCGAGAAGTGTTTGAAGTGGGCCATGTTTTTCGGTCCGTCACAAACACACCATGAATTAACCATTCCTCGGTCCGGGGGCCCTAACGGACAAGCGTAACACTGGCCCACTGATCTAATGGACACGTGAGTCAGCATTCGAAACGTGCGCTTGTGTTTTACCAGAATTGTCGTCCAGCGGCGCAACGAACGCCCGCCGCTTTTTTCATAAATTATGTTAATTAAATAAATGTGACACACATTTTCGTTCCACCGTCCGCTGAATCGATGGCGATGTGGACGTCTGTGCTGTGACGGATGGAACTGATAATAAAGCAAGCTTTCATTTAAGGTGTGACGGTTCTGGAAATCCGTTTTGTGGCCGGGTTTGGCTTTGATAAAGCTTTGATTTTTCCGTTGAAACCATCATCGTTATAATCAATCATCTAAAAGGAACGTGCATATCATACCGATTGAGAACGAAATGGGTACGACTGAGGCATACACGGATGTTTATGTTTATGTTTGGTGTAAATAAAAATGAACAGGAAAAACCATACGAGAACAATTTGCCTTGCGTTAACATTTCCTGTGGAATCACATACATCACTAATAATATACAGTTTCGATTTACTTCCTTCGTACGTGAAGCATTCGGCCCGTATCATGTATCATTATTGTCCTAGAAATAAATTGCTTCTTCACCAGGTCGGTCACTCGACGATTGCCAATCATGTTGATGTAGACAGAGACGTAATAAGACACTCTCTACATCATCTGGACAATTCAGCTTGGACAATGATTGATAGCGTGCAGCTTGTACCCAGGGACACTCTGAGAGTTTGGCAAACGTGTCCGGGAAGAATGGAAACATCTTGCACATCATCAGTCTGGTTTCGATTCTTCGGAATCAGGTAACTCCTAACGTTGCTATCCAATACCCATCCTTTCCCGGTCCTTCCATCGCTCTTTCCCATTTCCCCGTCAACCTACAAACACCTTTTGTCGAAGTATATGGAGCAAGGTGTTATCACGTTTCACCGGTGTCCATTGGTAAAGCCCATTTATAACCACAACGATTACGATTAATTTCGTGATGTGCGATACAAAACTAGCCGCATGACATACAACCCAGTTGACAGCAACTTTGCGCAGGCATTCCAACCGGAATGGTACAGAAAATGGCCACAAATCCACCCCCTCAGTAGGGGGAGTTTTTCCACCCGCCAGCGCGGTATAACCACTGCGACCGGATACGGTTTCGTCGCAAAAAATGTCCTGACGTCAACAAACAACCGGCTTCGCCAAGGCGCTTTTATTTTTCTTCCCCCCTCGGCACGCCGGAATACATGTTTGTCATTCCAATTCTAATTTTTGCCAGCCTTCCACCCCCGCAAAACACCCCAAGGCCATCGTCGCTTTCCGCCGTGACATTTCGTTCGATGACAGGCGGAGGTTTCCCTTCGTCGACGATGGCCGAAATCATGGGCTGAAAGTTTTGGCTCACGTTTGCGGCCGATCGTGACGCTCTCCGGTTGGCGTCTTTATAACTTT